>VVHJ01002322.1:8442-32877 GCA_015107715.1 Tylochromis polylepis | reverse complement strand
TGACAATCTGATAAACTCTATGCGAAGAAGATGTGTTGCACTGCATGAGGCAAATGGTGGTCACACCAGATACTGACCGGTTCTGAGTCCCCAGACCCCCAATAAAGCAAAAAATTGCACATTCCAGGGTGGCCTTTTATTGTGGGCAGTATAAGGTACACCGGTGCACTACTCATGATGTCAGATCAGCATCTTGATGTGGCACACCTGTGAGGTGGGATGGATTATCTCAGCAAAGCAGAAGTGCTCACTATCACACATTTAGACTGATTTGTGAACAATGTTTGAGAGAAATGGTAATATTGTGTATCTGGAATGAATTTCAGATCTTTAAGTCCATCTCATGAAAAATGGGAGCAGAAACAAAGGTGTTGCGTTTATATTTTTGTTGAGTATAAGTCACTTTACTTTCATGGTGACAATGTAGGGTGACTAAAGCCTCAGTCACACAGGCTTAGAGACTGGTCTGCAACCATCTGGCAAACACAGGATACCAGGAAAAATATGCATTCCCCAACAGGTTTGCTTTTTTTTTTTTTGCTTTGGTTGCTAGCATATTTGTGGTCATGGTTTAAATGGAAGTGACAGACTCATCTGCAAATGTAGTTCAACTACTCTCTGAGCTGTGGTGAAACTGAAAAGTGAAACAAAAACCTGAAACGAAGACTGTTTGCCTTCAAAGTAAACATTTAGATGCAACTTTTACTTTGAAGGCTTCTGGTTTGCAATGCACGCTTTCTAGCTGTGCTACTCTTCGGCTGGTAGCTAGTATAAATATGAAAAAGTAAAGGCCACCCTGGCAATCTACTAGCAACCAAAGCAATCACTTGGGAGGTTTTTTGGTGCAGCACCTTCTTTGAAACCGATTTCAGTCAGTGAGAGCCAAAAACCTCCAGGACCCACTACCAACCAGTCAGGCAATACACATTTTATTCCTAGTAACTGGTGGCTGTATCACGTGCAGTGTGGCTCAATTCCCATTCTGCAGTCTGCAAATATCCTTGGGCAAGATGCGAAAGTTGCTCTCCGTTGGATGAATGTGTGTGAATGTTAGATAGAAAGCACTTACACAGGAAAAGTATGAATGAATGGGTGAATGAGGAAAGTTGTATAAAAGCACTTAGAGTAGAAAAGTACTATTTAAGAACCATTTGGCATTTTCCAACTTTATAAAGCTGTCCAGTGGGCCAAACTGGACCCTTTGGTTCTGGTTCCTGGGCTCCATGTCTGAGACCCCCACTATTTAAAAAGATTATAAAAACAATCTGTTTGATTTACTTGTTTCAGAGTGAATACTGTAACACCGGTTGTCTATGAAAAATGCCAGAAAATTTCCATTAAAAAGCTTTTAATCAGTTTATTGGTGCTAAACACATGAAGAAATGTAGCAGGAGGAGGTTCACAAGTGGGCACTTTAACAGTATTATATTTATATAACATTCATTATGACTTCATGTCAAGTTTTCTCAGTTTTCACAACCATAGCTGGCTCATTGTAGATGAGATCTGCATTTTTCCCATAACCACTTTCCTTCTGGTATGAACCACCTTCCTCCTCATCCTCCCCGCCCTGATGCGAGGTGATGCTGTGCTCTTGTATTTGCTTATTCAGTGTGCAAACCCTCTAAATCAGATTTATGTAGTTGCGGATGTCACCTCAGTGCACCGAGCAAAGAGACACCAGAGCACATTAAGACTCGCCCGGGGGAAAGATGCGCCGCCCTCACGGGTCACTGAGGATTATTGCAGGAATGATCATTTACGTTTTATTCTATTTTGGGGTCTAAATATATTAGCACTCTGGTCGCGGTAATGGCTTCATACTTCCTGTTTTGCCCTCAGTTGCAGAGATGTAGAAAGGCTCTCAAAAAAATGCAAATTCAATCTTGGGAAGTGATCGTGGATTAAATTGTTTTGAAGGCTGATTCAGAAAAAAAAAGTTTAGAAAGTAAAAGTAATTTTAAAAAAATTAAAAACCCACAAATCAGTGAGAATCACGTAATGTTATTGCTGTTTTAATTTGAGTTTCCATAAAACATAATCACCACCTTTATCTTCTCACGTGTCAGGGGCCCCGAATTGATGGTGCGACAGTACGATGTGAAATTGAAAACGAAGACGGCGCTACTCTTAAAAAAAAAAAACAGATGATAAATTTAGCTTCCCATATGGCACCGGCATCTGGCATTATCTGAGCGCTCGAGTACACGGCGGCACACTCAGCAGAGAGGCCTACTGCTGCACGATGACGTGATTGTGCCTCTGTGTTTGAAATGCCAAAGATTATCTGCGGCTCCGTGTTGAGATATGTACCTCATTGATGTAACGTTTTGCAGATGGTGTAGTAGCTGCGGAGAGAGAGAGAGAGACAGAGCAAAGCGCCATAATCTCCTGATGTGTGATGACAGGTAGTCTCAAAGCAAAGCCTTTACACGCCGTACCTGCAGCGCTGCTCGGTTTGATGGGAGATCAGTGGGCTGTCGACTCTGTTAACAGCCGGGGTGCGCAACAAATCCATCGAAAGGCACGGGAGACAAACACAAACCTCACACGCAGGCACATGAAAGCCTGCCGAGTACGCGGAAGCACAATGTGAAGCTCAGGAAAAATAAAACTGCCTGACACAGGTACGCGGGCCCCGCAGACAGGCGTACAAAGGCTGCCGCTCAGGTTTCACTTTGTATTCTCAGTGTACAGAATCAAATCCACTTATTCAATCCAAATCCCTCAGAATCACCTTTAAAATCTATTTAGGTTCAGCTTCAGAGGCTTCATGACGTCTTCGCCGATTTTTGCGTCGCACCCCTGAATGCCTGAATCTTTTCTCCGCACAAAGGAGGCAGTTAATTTTTTTTCCAAGTGTACAAATCAAAGCCGCTGCGCTGAGATTTTAGAAATTCCGCACGTTATTCACAGCATTTGTGACGTTGTTACATAATCAAAGAGAAGAAGGTACGTCTGAAAGCAAAACGAGGCATTCCAACTGTTCATTGTGCAAAATCCATAAAGTTGTGTTTGTCGAGGTTATAGTCGTCATTTAATGGGCACTTTTCAGACGAATCGCCACTTCTCCAAGAATACTGGCCAGATTTGAGTGAAGCTGGATTCATTTCTGTTTCCCGCAAGCCTTCTTGATTTCTAAAGAGGATTTCAGTTCTCATTCATTAGTGCGATACAGCCAATAAATGACAATAAAACATCACTTCCTTTGTGAAGTATGATGGTTCGTGAGCCGGATGAGCTGCCACGTCACCACCGCCCTGGTTTTATCTTTGCTTTTGTGTGTGTGTGTGTGTGTGTATGTGTGTGTGTGTGTGTGTTCTGGAAAATCCAAGAGTTTATTTTGCTAAACTTTTGTTTGAAAATCAGGTGGTTGTGTTTGTCAATTCAAAAGTGTTTTTTATTTTTTTTAATTTGTTTGTTTGTAAGTCTAACTTTGTTCTTTTGTTTGTTTGTTTTAATCTTCTTTGTCAGTCTGAAAGTTGCTGTTTATGTTTTGTTTTTTTGGTTTGTTTTGAAAACCCAAGATGATGTTTACATTTCATGCACGGGACCTCTGCTGCTCAACATTCGCTGTTAGCAAACAACAAAGAGGGAAAAGTACAAAAATCAATGCAGCGGTATGTTTACGCGTGTTTGCTGATAGGCTGATTTGTAAAAACAAATCCCAGATTCATTCATTTAATCCCAAATATGTTCGACTACCAAGAAAACAATTTGTTTAATGCTTAGTCTAATGTTTTCAAGCTCATACTGAAGTAAACTTTATGAATTTTGATCAACAAAAGTGAGAAAGGTTTTTCTATTATATGCTTATTGGTGGTGCTTCAAAACACCAAGATGCCGATGGTGGAATCGCTCATCTCAAGGCTTCATTTTACAAACCAGTAGGTGACGTCACATTGGCTACATCCATCCTTTATATTATCTATGTCCTCACTTCAGACTGACTTGTGTCAGTTCATAAAACACGCCTAAAAAGGCTTCATAAAATGTTTTTCACTTGTGGTGGAAAAACTACAGAATAATCAGGAAAATATGATCTTGTCCAACCCTGTACAGACTCTGGGATATATGCATCAGGTCAGGTAATTTCCTCCAACAGATTAGATTCTTCTGTTTATACGTCACTCTGGATTTAATCATTAGTTAGTATCAGTCTCTGGTTCTCCCACCCCTCATCCCCAACCAGTCACAGCAGATGGCTGCTCCTCCCTGAGCCTGGTTCTGCTGGAGGGGTCTTCCTGTTAAAAGGGAGTTTTTCCTTCCCACTGTCACCAAGCACTTGCTCATATGGGGTCGTCTGATTGTTGGGGTTTTTTCTGTATTATTGTGGGGTCTTTACCTTACAATATAAAGTGCCTCCTGTTTTGTTTTGGCTCTATAAAAAAATGCTTTGCATTGAATAACTCCTCTGCAACCAGCAGTGGCTTTGACTGATAGCTTAATGCTGGTTTGTAGCTTAACACATCCCACTAGTTTGTGGCATGACCCCTTGAAGCTGATAGCTTAGCATTAGCATTAAGAACGACCATAGAGAAAATAGATTAGGAGTACTAGCAATTAAGCAGAATACAGCTAATGTATCTTAACTTTTTTTTTTTTTGGAGAGTTTTAATTTGGTCAGTATTATTTTTGATGTGTGAATATTTACAAAGTGTTTGCTGTTCCGTAACCTTGATATGTTGACATTTCTCAGTGAGATAATCCAGTATCCAAAATTCTTATCGTAAAGCTGCAAATGTTAGCATGCTATCAGGGCCTGAACCACAATACACTAAATGCATCCTAATAAATTTTTAAGCAGT
Source organism: Tylochromis polylepis (assembly GCA_015107715.1). Taxonomy (NCBI): domain Eukaryota; kingdom Metazoa; phylum Chordata; class Actinopteri; order Cichliformes; family Cichlidae; genus Tylochromis; species Tylochromis polylepis. The sequence continues at coordinate 28,069 of VVHJ01002322.1, read as the reverse complement.
GTCAGGAGCACGCAAACATGCGCCAAGACATGAACGTGAGTTAGGATGATTCCTGCCTCTGTTTTCATTTCACACACACACTAAGCAGCCTCCATGCACACACACTCCACTGCACAAAAAAACACCGGTATCACTCCTTTAGCGCTCTGAATGATTTTGCTCTCAGCTGAGCCACATCACAGGCGAGGAAAGAGTGCACCACTCCGTCAAAGAGCTCTTTAATGTCCTCTGATGATTCAAAGCAAATATTTCCCTGGCACACTCCTACTGAACATGCTCCTCTGAAGAGCAGGCCCTCGACTGAGTGAGGATGCTACTTTTACGTTTTGAGCAATGCTCGGTGGGGGCGACACGTCAGAAAGGGGGGGGCGGATAGCGAGCGGTGTTGAAATGGAAATGGATCGTGGCTGCTTGTAGATTAATCTGACCGTGGACAACACAGAGGTTTCTTAACAATGTGACAGCCTCACTAAAGGACTCACAGCAAGGAAACAATGCTTTGTCATACAAATGCGTGCGCTTAGATTTGATCTTTAAAGATGACTACTTAAAGTCGGGCAGCTTCAGCTCACATTTTTTAGGTTTTTTACTACATGATTTGACTTTTCTGCTCATAAGGAGTCACGTTTGATGTGTACACTGAAACAAAACAGAAACATTCTTTACCTTTAATATTAGACATCCTCTTCCTAATATATATGATATCTATTGACCTGCAGTGCAATAAGTGAGTTTTTACTACTAACGTCCAAAGCTACATGTTCACGGGGATATTCCTGCTGATAGGTTTCTTAGTTCCTAGTAATTTCTAGTTTCCTAGTTGAAACAGGAGAAAAAAAACACTAATAGGTTAATCTACAAGTCAGAAAAAGCTTAGGAAAACTGATCACAATCTAATGGACATGGTTAAACATTGGGCATACAAATATTTAATGTGGCTTTGAAACCTTTAAATACTATCTGCAGTAACCAAATGACCACTAGCGAGGGCTGTGTAACATCTTAGACTTAAATTTGGGGCTGTGCCTCAATAAAATATGAATAATTGATGTAACCTAACCAGTATTTTTGTTACAGACAAGGGCAGCAATTTTTAAACGTCGACTAACGTAAAAGCAGATATCATTATTAAACTTCTCTAGTACATTAACACAATAATTGATGTATTTATTTTTGTTTCATAAGTTTTCTTAAAATTATACTTAATGTCTGTGTACATTTCACTCACAAATCAGAAACTTAATCAATCAGAAAATATCAGCAACTGGAAAAACAAACTAACGTAAGAATAAAATGCTCTGGAAATCAGACTCTCAGTGGTACAATCCACCTGTAGAAACCTTCAGAATATAAACAGGAAAAAAAAAACTTTGGTGGATGTAAGTGCTGCTCAAGTGCAGATCTTATGGTTGTGAATATGGGATCATTTTAATTTCATACTGTTCTGTTTGTAAACAAAACCTTTGGATTTGTAAAAGCAAGTTTTGTCACACTTTTGAATTCGTAAACAAAATGTTTCATTTGTAAAGAAAATTTTTGGATTTAAAAACAAAACTTTTGGAATTTAAGAAACCAACTTTCATGTTTCTAGAGAAAACCTTGGTGTTGATTTCTAAACAAAACTTTCAGATTTGTGTAGCAAATTTTGGGATCCCAAATAAAACATCTGGGTTTGGGATTTAAAAAAAAAAAAAAAAAAGTCTTCATGAACAAATTGTTTTGTAAACAAAAACTTTCACTTTGTAAAGAAACTTTACAAAACTCTGGGCAGGCTCTCTCTCTCTCTCTCTCTCTCTCTATATATATATATATATATATATATATATATATATATATATACACGCGCACACACACACACACGTACATATATATATATATATATGTACGTGTGTGTGTGTGTGTGTGTGTGTAAATGGATTGGCTACTTTCAAATCACCCGCCTCTGAGTGCAGGGGTATTTCACCATCCTACGCTGTTTTTTCCTCTACAGAGCCATAAAAAAAAATGCTAAGGATATTTGTGAACATTTATTAATCAGCTTCTGTGAAACCCTGCGGCTGCGAACTCTGAACCACGACTTCACGGCGGTCGATTGAAAATAAACTTTTGAAGCATATTTGTCTTTTTACACTGCATTGCATATATCACCAGGATGTGCACCAGTGCTACTACTGATCACTCTGTAGAATTTTTCAAACTGTAGTTTGAGCCACACCAGCTATAGCTGCATATTTTTAAATGTAAGCTATCTACATCTTCATCCTCTTGACTTTTTTTTTTTTCAAATCCCTGAGTTCAGCCCATTTCCTCGCCAACAGCAAGCCAAAGTGTCACATCATTTCCATCAGCTAAGTCTGTTGTGACACTTTTATCTCCCCAATTTGCAACAAAAACGCTGCAACAACACCTTCTCCATCAGTGTACCAATCTGCTAATAATTTCATTTTCTGCTTGGAAATGTGTTCAAATTAAATCAATCCGGTGTCGAGGTGCAGTATCCACCTTACACCTTCTGGTTTTCAAGGACACTCCCCCACCCCTGCCACCCCACACCTCCTTCTTTTCGCTTTTCTCCTTTGAGCAACAGATTGTAAAGTCTGTTGACAGCCTTGACAGATTTGCTAAGAAAACGGAGTTCATTATCGAAGTCACTGCCTGGTCCTTAAAGGTTATTCACTCCCCTTCTCAGAGACAGAGCCACGTCCACAAAGTGACACGTTAATGGTTAATGTTGCACGCCACACCGTGAAGAAGAAGAGGAGGAGCAGCAGAAGGGTGGGGTGGGGGGAGAGTTGCAAAAGATGCGGTGTGAAATAATTCTGGACATGTTTGGGGAATCTTGTCACCTAATGACACCAGCAGGAGAGGAGGAGATGGGAGTGGATGGCGGGGTGGATAGATAACATCGGCTGCCTCCTGTCAGATGTGTCGTTCACGCCTTTGTGTGTCGTGTGATTGGATTTTCCTTTTGACCCCCACATACACATCAGTGTTTCCTTTTTATTAGATCAGGCATAGAGGAAAATAGAAGTGGCACGCTGAAATGAACGAGAAATATCACAAAGTACCACAAGTCCCTGTTTGGATTGGATAAAGCCTTTTGGGGGAGCACCTTTGGCTTTTTTTTTTTTTTTGCACACAAAAGAGTACATTTAAGATGAGAAGGAGGCCACTTTTTGTGCTCAGTGAGTCTCCAACTTTCACATGAGAAAAGTGAGAGGACACTAAACTTCCTCGTAATGAATGAATGCCTCACATCCACTTTAGAGGAACATCCTTTTCTCATTATATAGCAATAAATTTTCCTGGATGTGGCCTATATTTAGTGCGCTCCTGATCTCGGCCCAGAGATATGCGCCTCCTAGCTCATGATTCCTCCCTCATCTTCACTTTGGCACGGCACCACATTCGCCCTAAGACAAATCTTTTCCTAAGTTAAAAACGAAAAAAAAAAAAATCTTCTTCTCCAAATCATGGTATCAGACAGCGGGGGTTGTTGGCGTATGCTTTCAGATAAGCTTAGGTGGAAGAATGGACACTCTGACTCACAGTTTTGGAGTTGGATGTGATACAGTGAGGCATTTTGGGATGATTGCTGAAACGATGGCAGCTGCAATTAACTGTGACCAATGTACAGAAACCCTGAAATGACGCCTGGGCCGGCTGGCCGGCGTGCAACGGCTGTTTAAAAATGTGGAAAGTCAAAACACAGGTTTTAGATGCTGAGGAGACGCGAAAATGGAGGGGGATCCTGAAGTGGAGAGAGATAAGGGGAGACAAACAAAAAGAAAATTAAAAAGACAAAACCCCCGTCTTTTTTTTTTTTTTCTTTTCACTTTGCACAAATTTTCACTTTGGTGTTGAAGTTTCTCTAAGATGTGTTTTCAAATCAGTGTGGTGCAGCTGAAGTAACTCAGCCTCCCCGGATCTTCCCAGGAAACCGGTGACATCTACGTCCTCCTCCACTCAAGGTTACTCTGACCAGTGTTGCTTTATTTTGTTGATGCACCGTCATTCGCCCTGTGATGTCTGGATGGGAATCAGCATCAACTTCCTTCTGATGCTTGGTTTTTAGTCTGATGGCTCACTGCCACTCTTTGTCTTTTAGCTTCTGATCCTTCATCTTGGGAAGAGCTTAAAAAGCCTTGATTTTATTTGATTACACTGTTTACAAGGTGACTTAAAACGCTTAACCTGTTATTTCTGGACCTTTCTGTGCCAATCCAATTATTAAAATGGAACCAGTTGTTTAAAAAAAATATGGTACTGGTTGCAAAAGACGGACATGTTCAGCTAGACGCCGAACCCCTAAGAGAAGTACAGTACTTCGTGTGCGCATGATAGACAAAAAAGCTGGGACAGACGCAAGACCCAAGCAGTATTCATCCAGATGAGAAAAGTCTGAAGCTCCAGGAAGATCAGCTGATACACCGAGCTATGTTTGTTCAAGTCGAATGTCTAGAAGAACTACAAAAGTTGCCATGAGTTGACGTTAAATCCTCTCAGTGTAATGGTCAAACATCAACTTGCGACAGTAGACGGCCCATAGAAGAAGAGGAGATCTTGAGAAGGAGGTGGGGACGATTCAGGCACATCCTGAGAAAGCCAGTCCCAGACTGCCTTTTCATGGAAAACTACGTCAACGCTCATAACATCGATCGCTGAAGGGTGTTTCTCCCGAGTTTACTGTTTTAATTGTCATCTACTGACCTTTATAAATGCCAATAGCAGTAATTCAGCAGAATACTGGACCATAATATCTGGATCTGGTGTCAATACGTGAGGAAAATCTGTCAATGTTAGCTATAGCTGTCTGGCTAAAAATGGTTTGGTGGTGACCACTGTAGAGTTCAGATTAGCACACCATCCAGGAACTCTTGTCCTCAAAACTGGAACTTTTGGTTGTAATTGATTTGAGATGCAGGGATAGTTTCGCTGATTGAATGATTTGATTAAAATTATTCAGCACTGGAGTTTTGGGAGCTTTTTATTGTGATCGTTGCCATGAGAAAGGATTCAAAAACCCGAGATGGGTAAAGGTCAAAAGACAAAAACGTTATTACTAGGGAACGGATGAGTCACAGGAAGTCAGTAGGAAGAAAAATGTGAGGCAAAAAAACCAGGCAAGAGGTCATGAGAAGCAAGGCTAAAGACAGGAATGAGTAAGCAGGTAAGTGTATGTTATGTTCGTGGAGCAGAAACCGAACCAGCAGCAAAATAAAACTGAAGAATAAACTCAACACTGCCTTTGTCTTCGTGAGGGTTTTTCCTTTTATGGCAGCAGGAATGTGTGAAATGAACTAGTGTGTTCATGGTAATGAAGGAATGTGTCCCTCAGAGCAAAGACATGGCTCATGGATGAGCTTTTAATAGCTTTTGAACTACAGTGAAGCAGTGGAGTAATCATCTATATCTGTTTTGTACATCTATCAGAAAAATATAGCAACTAGAGAGATGTGCCATTTAAATAAAAACAGATTAATTAAGTAATTTAAGTACGTGGCCTTGTTCCCCAGCTACATCTTTGATTTCTTAAAAGTAATCCTTTAGATCACTGGGATATGTCTGCCCCGGTGGCCTGATTGAAAACTAAAGGGAACACAGTGTTTGCGGTCAGAGCCTCGAGGCTCTGCTGGAGGAAGTCAGGTTGGTGGAGATGGTCGCTTCCTTAAAGTGGCATCTTAAAACGTGTAATTTGCTTTGAATTGTCTTTTCATTTCCTGCATTTCTCACTTTTTATTCCTTCGCTCCTCTAAAGCACTTTGTAGCAGGGATTTCACAAAAGTACAACATAAACGAAATTATTATTATTACTGCTGAAGTGGATTTATTCTCTTTATTTTCAGGCCCAGATTTTTATTCTTGGACTTCTGGCTGCATGATTCACAGTTCAAAATTAAGACGTTCTGGTCCCAAGACAGAAAATAATCTTGTTTTGTCTCCCCATATAAGCACAAAGTGTCTTTTGGCATCCAATCTAACGGTCCCGTTTTAGAGACCTGAAAGCCTGTGTTAGGAGGTTGTAGTGGTGTCAGCTGCAGATTTATCTGCTGCAGGAGACTGTGCAACATTTTATTTTTCACTCTGTTTATTTTTAGCTTGCTTTTTTACTTTTGCTTTAGTCACTGTTTTGGTTTAAGTACTAAAGTGCTTATTTTGGTTTGGTTTGGGACGGCTGGTTGCTTTGAGCTCCACGGGATTATTCGACAACCTAACCCTCAATTCATCCTGTTTGAAACAAGCTGTTTTAGCTCCTCCCCCATTTAAAGACGGCTTTCCTCTGACTGGCTGCTCCCCATAAATGCAAGGTTTGAACAGCAGGTGGGCATGGCTTCTCCGTTTGATGTCACACAGCTCCAAAAGCAGAAATAATTGCCCTAAGTTTGAGGTTTTGGCTCACAGGGGTAGCTTGCAAAAACACTGACCTCATTATTTGAAACTTTGGCCATCCGTCATATGAACAGTATCCATTGGAACATTATAGATACAACAGAAAATAAGGAAATGCAGAATTGCTCTGCTTTAAAGCCTGTTATACACCAGCGTCTTTCCAAAATGTAACCTTTTCCACAGTGGAAAAGTGTCCGCTCCGTTGCGTCTATTCTAGGTTGTTACGAAACTAATGAACTTATTTTATGGCTAGGAACTCCTTAAATCAGGGTGTTGCACTGACAGCCATGACGTTATTGGAGTGAAATCATTTAATCACCTCCATCATATCAGCGGTGAACATGATTCACTGGCAAATATTTGATTTTGATTAAAAAAAGCCAATGAAGACGAAAGGGGAGAACAGAGAGCGATGTCCCTGCTGAGACACAAACAATCTTTCCATATGCAGCTCCACAAAAGAAGACCAAAACAATATTTGGTTCCCACAGCATTTATTCATCCTGTTATACATCACAAAGTTGTCATCAACATTTCCTAGATATAAATCAGTGCCAGGATCAGAGGGGAGAAGAGGAGGAGAGGCTTAGAGTCAGAGTGCTCTTAAATCTAACAAAATCTAACACTTGAATCGTGGTCGTTCTGGCAGCCTGGGGGCACAGCGGCGGGCTCCAGGCGTCAAGGCGCCACCTCAAATTCTCTGCTGTGGTCGGGTACAGTCTCTCCCCACATGGCACTCATTTCTGGCTGCTGAGCTCCAGCGTGAGAGCCTTCTGCCTTTCCAGCGGTGAGGAGATGCCTGAACAATTACGCTGGTAATTAGGGGAGGGTGGATCTCCGCTCTGGCACGGCCAGACCGAACAAGGGCCCGCGCCAGTGATCAAATGACGTACTTCTCGGGGCTGCGAGGACAGAGCCCTGCCACGGATGAAATAAATAATTTACGGCCGGGGCAGAGTTTGTGTTAACTCCAGCACACTTCTGTAGAATAGCTGGGCAAGAAAAAGGCAGACCAAACAACTTGAAAGGCAGGAAGAAGAAAAGAAAAGCGTGGCGCCAAAGATCATCAAAAGCTCAGATAGAAGTGACACGACGCACACCCACTCCCATTGTGGGGTTCAAAAAGATTTTTGTCTTCTCCGATCCCTTTTCTTCTTCTTTTATTTGTTTCTTATTTGGGGAGGCAAAAAAAAAAGAAAGAAAAGAAAATCTTGTCATTAAAGCAATTTTTCTGCGGCTTTGGCTGAAGCGTCTGTGTCACACAGACAAAAAGCTTTGGTGATAAGCTAGCATAAATGACAGATTGCGTCTTTATTGTGCACATTTCATTATTAGCTCATGTTTTCCCTGCAGTTGCATGAAGCAGAAGAAGAAGAAGAATCATAAACCTTAACCCAGACTGGCTGACGGCCTTTTATGTAGCCAAAAATAAATAAATAAAAAATGAGACTTTTTTGACCTCCCTGCTGCCTGTCTAACATCATAAACACAAATCAGGCAGTTTACACTTCCTGTTTCCCACACCTCCCCTCTTATAGTTGTTTCTATTCCTCTTTTCTTAGACATCAAAAATCTGCGAGGTGGGGAAGGGGGTGTGGGGTGGTGGAATCAAGCCCGAAAGATTTCATTTTAAGGAGGCTTCTCTGTTGCCTTTAATTCCAACTCTTGTGTTTACTTCTCACCCTCACCCCACCCCGCCACTTCCAGTCGCTTCTAATACAATTTCCACTTGTAATGGAGCTGATCTGGAAGCTCATTCTCGTGTTTCTTTCAGGGTTATCGGGCACTGGAAGTGTCAGCTGAACGCATGACATGTAAAATGTTAAAACGAGACAGTTTTGCTTCTCTTTTTCACCCCTCGTCTCTTTGATCCCCCTTCGCAACTTAGGAGACGAGCAACTTTGATCTTGACCCATTTCCTTCCTAACAGCTTCTTTGTGTGAACGCTCGCGCCGCCGCAGCAAGACGTGTCACCGTGCAGACATTTACAGCCATTTCAGAAATTCACTGGACAATGCGATGTGTGTTGCGTGACCGCGGAAGCCAGGAAGTGCCCAATTATTTCAGCCCAGCTCGCGGTTGCACCTAGAGTAAACAAGACACTGACGCCCGACCTGCATTAGAGCGATGTTTCTCTAATGCCCCCTTTGTCAAACCTCGATTTTATCTGCTCTGGTTGACAGAATAAGAGGTGATTTCTCCCAGAACGTGACTTTTCTTGTTGCTTGATATTTTCCTCAACATAAGCACACGGGCACAGATTTTCCTTTTTTGTTTTTTGTGACCTTAAACAACTTCAAGAAATCGTTTTAGATCGCGCTTTGCTAAACTGGCACCCAGCGTATGGCACCTGTGACCTGCAGTGTGTCACCCTTTTATTTTTCACATTCCTCTTTTGAGCAGATGAAGAGGGAATTGTGGCCTATTTCTTTGGAGAATAACCTCTTTATTTGCAATTAATCCACACTCCTCTGAGCTCTGCCTTCAATTTAGTCGAAGAAGACATAGAAGGCTAGAGTTACTTAACCTCCGGGCCTTTGGAGGGGAGGGAGAAAAAAAGCCACAGACACATGAACTCAACCTAGATTTCTTTAAACTGACATCGCTGTTATGCAGAGAGCAATTTTCCAAGTTTGATGTAATAAAATGGCACAATTAAGTCATTTATGGGATACGGTAAAGTGATGTCTTCTCTAATGATTCTGTTGACATGTGGATGTTTAAACAGAAACCAGGAGGATGCACAGGCCTTATTCACAATCACATGTCATGCAGAGTGGTGACACGTAAAGCAGTGGAAGTTCGGTGTGTGTCAGAAAATGTGAGAATTTGATGTAAGATGCTGTTTTACGTCAACTCACATCTACCGATAAATCAAACGTGACACAATTTAGCGCCTTGTCGGTGACCTGAAGGAAATTCTAATGTGATTTAAACAAAAATATGAATGGGTGACTGATCCAGAGATAAGAGGCGATGGCTCAGTTTCCCGGATAGGAAAGAGATCTTTAAATTTTTCCTCTAGTTTATGACTATGCTTAATCCATGACTGGGTAATTTACTAAAAGAGATTAAGGTAGAAATTAAAATTGCTAATTAAATACAAAAGAATTAAATTTAGAGCTAATGAAAGATCCTCACTGCTTTATTGGCTGGATAACTACAGCGTCTGTTTCGATGTGAATGTGGTCATTGTCTTTTTCTGCCTCTACAACAATGAGACATTTTGCCCAACACCCGGAGCACCAAACTTAGTTTAGTTCTCATGCAGCTCAAGTTGAGCTCAAGCAACACAGACCAGTAAAACCGTTGGAGAATAACCCATCTGAAAAGAAACTACTCAAAAATGATTAACATTCCCATTTTTCATTGAATTTGATCCTGAAAATATTCACATTTCATGAAACATTTGTTAACTATAAACGGCCTTAGATGTCTTAAAAAGAACAAGAACAAGCATTGGCATTGCAATCTACTTAGCACACACACACATACACACACACACACACACACACACACACACATATATATATATATATATATATATATATATATATATATATATATATAGGCACGATTGAAAAAAATTAAGTTACCACTTGAAGCTTTTTAACTTTGATTTTTGATGTGACCTTGGTGTCAAAATGTTGATGACTTTTAATTACACACACTTACATCACTTTATTCCCATCAATTACACAATGCTTAAAAGTGTTCCTTTGTTTTTTTTTAGGTGTATATGTGAGAAAACTAAATATAGTACATAAAATTATTCACTTTTATTAATAATTCACATTTTTTAATATAAACCAAAAAATTCTTTTGATTATTTATGAGTCAGTCAACATGTCAAGATCTTCTGTTTCAAGCATACGAATCACCACACCAAGATTAGCAGTTTTTTTTTTTAATTAAAGTTTATTACTAACTTAACTGCAGGAAACTAGTGGGCTGATTTTGCTCTACACAGTAAGAATGTACTCACTAGCCTTGTACCGAGCTCGAGTACCCTTTGACTGTCCCTACTCGCCTGCAGTTCTGCATTCCTGCTATGTTTCACAGTCTGCATTGAGTTTCTGTCCTCTCATATACTTGTTAATTTGTTAATATAATGATTTTTACAGAGGCAGCTGTCATTAAGAAAGCATAGGAGATCTGTGTTGGAGTGTGATTAGTGATAAAACTACATGCCTATCTGAACCACGGGTGCACCTCATCAAGTAGGTTAGCATAACTGCACCTTGGCACAGCTCACTCGCCAAATAAGCGCTCTACAGTTAGCCTAAATTGTTGTTAATGTCCAAATTTAGCACAACTCTAAGCAGACTGATGAAAAGTCACGTTCAGGAATGTGCCTGAACATGTTTTTACTTGATGAAAAAGAAAACTTTAAAACTCATGTCCAAAGTATAAATATGAATAGATTAAAGGTCATGACTATTTCACAAATTTCATGAAACTCTGGGACTGTTGTGGAGGGCCACACCTATAAGCTCATAGAGAGATATGAACACTGAACATAATTTACCAAATTATCATGTTTTATGAAGCAACAAAAGACAATACAAGTTCACAGAAGTTATAAATGAAGTGAGAAATAGACTATATGGGCAAGTAAAATACAAGTATTAAAAGAATGTATGTCATATATGTAATGTATATTGTATAATATATAATGTACTGTATGTAATATAAAACAATGTAACGTAAACCATGGTCCCATTTAGAGCACATATATGTGGATAAAGCAGAGGATGCTTTAGGGCAGCGGTGGGTGATTAATCTTCCCAGTGGACCACATGAGAAACTGGGACTGTTATGGAGGGCCGCACGAATAACGTGAAGTCAGTTCTGCTCAATATTAATTTTATCTCCATAAGCTTATTGGTGCAGTCCTCCTGATACACTGACAAGTAAATGTGTGGATGACACCCTGAGTTAAGTATTAGCACGCCAGGTAACGAACTGAAAGGGGCGATACTTTAAATTGCTGGCTTAGGTTTAGAAAAATTTCATGGTTAGGTTGGTATATATTTTAGAGCTCAGTGTTGTCTCCACTGAAAAGTCCCAAAAACATATGTGCTGTTGCTTCAAGTCATGCCGACTGATACGAAAAAATGTGACAATTCATGAACACAAACTAATAGACTGATTAAAGTGTTCGGTACTAATTTATCTGAATGTAATCATTAAGTAGAGGATTTTACTCCCAGTATGAGTGCGATCAGAGCTGTATTTGTGCTTGTGTGTGTGTGTCTGTTGATGTGTTGGAATAACGCCTGAGATATTCAAATTCCTGTGAGACTGCAGTCGACTGATGGGTGGTGATGGCAGTTTAAACAATCCGGGCTCTTCTCCAAATTGATTAACATCAGTCTTGTGCGTCTTTGTTTATGTATGTGAGCTGGTATTGAGAGGGTGGAGTAATATAAACAGCTACTAAAGTAATAAACCACCAATTGTACTTCCGTGTGAGCAGCGATAATTACAATAACCTATAAATTAGATTTAATTGACTTGGTGTTGCTTAAAAAATGCGGCTGATTGGACACAGTTGTGGAAACCTGCTGGACGGATAGACGGCAGCAAGAAGTTACACAGCTTCAGGCAAAACAGGCAGTTTTTTTTTTTCTCAGCTATAAACACACTGTTTTCATATAATCTGTGAGGGACCAGTGTGCTGCTTTTGGCATATAATCACAAAAATGATTTCCAAGCCTGAAAAGATAAATGAGGCAGTTTTCCTCTTAGATTTCTTGAAGGAACCCTTACATATGCATCTCACTTTGCCACATTTTTCTGCCGGCCTCCTCTTTTTCTTTCTTTTTTTTACCCTCAGAAATTCCACTAAAATATTCAGGAGCATCCTCTGGCCGCCATATTTTCACTTTTATTGTGCGCGATATAAAGATGGGCAATTATTTGATTTCAGAGTTATGAAAACATGTATGTTATGAGAAAACAAGCAAGTTAAGCTTTAATTGGTGCTATTTTTCACCGCGATGGCAAGGTACTTACCTCTTTGTCACCTTTTTTCCCCTCATAAAATTACACATTCATATTCCTGAATGGAGATGGAAATTTCATTTTGCTTTATTCTGCCATAATTGGGATGCATGGTGTGTACCTGCAAACTGGAAGACATCCCATAAACATACCCGACGCATTTATTCGAATCTAATGCAACTATATTGCTCTCAGTAATAGCGCTCATAATGTGGAAAAATCCTTTCAATTAATACAGTAAATTCTGAAGTTAATACAGTTTGTTTCGCGTCGGCTTTTTTTCAGACTTCAGCCTGCATGTAAAGACGCAATATACTGTGGGATTTGGTTCATCTGCTGCCAATAAGAAGACGTAAACGCTCAGGCCTTCTGGTAAATATCACATCTCACATAATCGTTCAGTTTCTGGTGTAAGAAAATCATCATCTTCTCTTTTTATGTCTTTATCATCAAAGCAGGGGGTGGTCAAGCGAACCGAAGAACCGAATCTAGGCCAATTATAACCAATTTGAAACGCAACTCGAACCCAAGTTTGGCCATACACGTGTTTTCCAAGTTAAATTAAGGCTCATTTGTCTGTGGTGTTGTAAAAAAACTCTTTCTCAACGCTACATTGACCAGTCATTTTGGGGAAACTGATGTGGGATCTATGAATCAAACTTTATTGATGCTTTGAAGGCTCTAATAACACACTAGACTTGATTAGATGTCCAATTTATTGACCCTGGAATTCAGATAAACACGTTCTTTAAGAACCACAATGAACTCATTTTCACTGTCTTGTATACAGCTCCTTCAGCTGGAAACCTCAGTAATATTTAATTCAGCGTCAAATGAATTACATCTATAATAGCTGTCGTCATTACGGTTCTAAATATTTACCCAAGACTGAAATTAAAGGAAGATTTAATTACAAATGACTCCTAAGTGTGGCAAGAGAAAATATTTCACATAATGTTTTGATATACTTTTTCTTTTTCCTTTCAATCAAACATATGGGCTCAAAAATAATTATCAAATAAAAACAGGAAATTTACTGTGTCTATTTCACATCTTTCTCACTGTGATCCATGAAATAAAAATGGCCTTAACACTTGTAATTAAAGAGCCAATTTTCAGTGTGGTTTCAGTGTAATCCTGTTTCTCTGAGATGAATGATCTTACTGGTTCTCTTTATTTACGTTTTTCAGTATTTTGCACACTATTGAGCACTCATCTCCGTGACAGCTGGTTATGATGCTGCAATATGTGGTAGTTTTTAAGTAAACGTTATGTTTTGGGACTTGTTGGAAGTTCTTTTTAAGATGAACTTAAGAGTAAAGAGAGGTAAAAATTCCTAAGGCCATTTTGTATGAAAAAAAAAGGACACAGTAGATGTATAATAGTTTAAAAATGTTTTAGAATCTGCAGGTGGTTATTTTAGCTTTCTTTTTTATTTGTCAGGCATCTCCTACTAGATTTTAAATTGTCTTAAGTTCGGTTTTATAATCAGCTACAGTTTTGACGAACTTAGTCCAAAAATACGGAGGGCCGGAACTGCCAAATTTAAAAAAAACAACAACAACAAAAAGCGTGTCATTCAATGCAACATAATAATGTTGAAAACAAGTGTAAGATGTAATTAAAATGTAAATGTAAAATGTAATTTTTTTATTTTTTTGCATTAAATAGCATAGTAATTCATTTATAGATTTATTCATGTTTAGTTTTTAGCTAATCTGTTTGAAGGGTCAGTGAGCTTTTGTCATTGGCCTGACATCTAGCTACTTCTGGGACATTAGATTTTAATTGTTTTGGTTGGGGAAAGTAAATACTTATTTGTCTTTAATTGTTCAAATATCACAGACTTAGTTTCAGCCTTGGGATGGGAAAATAAAAACGGGCAAACGGATAAATAATACATGTGAATACAGAGAAAACAGATAAATACATTTTAAAAAGAATTGGGTATATAAATTGAAAACTGAATTGCAAGGCAAGTACACAGCAAAACTGATCAAAGGCATTTTTGTCAAATATTTATTTATGTTTGAGTTTTTTATTTTGACAGGTTTGGTCCTCCATACAAACACAAATCTCCCGCTGTATTTGTGCTGCAGATTTTACAGTATATTATTATTTTGACCTAAAAACCTTCTGAATGACTGCTGAGCTACACAGAGAGCAGCACAGATGTGCTTTTAGAGAAATGAATAGTAGTGCATTCTGATGTATTTCCACGGAGAATTCCCTAAGAGGCGGTGGCTTCATTCTTGCGGGAACTCCGAACATTCCTCTGGGATTTGTTGGGTGAAATGCAGGCGCTCCATCCTGACGTTCCCTCTGGACTCCAACTGCAATCCCAACCAGGAAGTCTGTGTGTACACGGAGAGATGCTGGTTGTTTGCATGTGTTTAGGCGTGCAAACAGGCACACATTCACAGTCAGTCATACTAGATACTGTAAAAGCGCAAACACAAATGTGGACGAGTTCAGCAGACGCCATCTTGTTCACCCTGATATGAAGACGTACTTTATCTCAGGTGAAGGGTCACCTCAGATTAGAAATGTAAAAATGTGTCTTACGAGTCTTATGAGTGGAAAAACAATTTGCAGTCCCGTGAAGTGGCTGCAACAAACACGAGGTGTGTGATGACTACATGTCACAATTGCTGAAAGCCCCCCCCCCACAAGCAGCAAAGTAAACCCATTTAGGGTAAAAGATCTCTGTGCTCTTTCCTTTGATTAGCGATTCTTTGAAATGGTATAATGCTGTGATTATGTGAAAGGCTCTGCGAGCATGTGGTTGGAGCTGAATATTTTCACTGAGACACTGGGGGAAAGGAAGAAAATGGGAGAGAGAATGAGAGAGAGATAAAGTCAGGGAAAGAGAAGGAGGAGGACTATTACAAGAAGAGAGCAAGCCCTCTTTGTACAGACATTGCGACGCCAGATGGCTTCTTCTAATAAATATTCAACCTTAACTCAGTTCCCATGTAACTTCTCTTTCTCTCTGCCTCTCGTTTTTTTGTACCACTGCCAGCACACCCACACGTTTCTGGGCCAGCAAAATGATTACAGTAAAGCAAACAAAAAGGGAAAAAAAAAAAAGGAGGGGAGACTGGGGGTGTTTGACAGAGGAAACGGGCCGACAGGGTCCTGTATACAGAGAGATAGGGTGGTAGAGTGTGCTGAAAGCTGGCGATTTTTTTCTTCTTCTTTTTCTTCTTCTGGGTGGGGGTCTATGTTGTACAGAGAAAGAAAGAAGTGAGAGAAGGTGGGAGAAGAGGCGAAGTGAGCGGGTGGGGGCAGGGGGGGCAGGGCGGGGGTGGGGGGGTGAAAGTCCTCTGTGGTTGGAGCTGGTGTGATTGTTGGAGCCGGAGCAGAGAAAGAGTCTGTTCTCAGGGTTGATTGTTTACCTAGTGGGGAGAAGCTTTTCCAACGTCCTCTGAAGTGGCCTGTTCTGGAGAAAAATCTTGTGCCATGTTGCGCGATAAGAGCGGACAAAATAATTTGGAGTTGATTAAGAAAAAAAACAACCAAAAAACAATGCATCACAATGGCAGCTAGAAGACTGGTGGTCCAAAAAGTTTTTGTGGTAAAGGGATGCTAAAGAGCAAGCCAAAATTTTTCAACATACTCCTACATATCCATGTATAGTTACAGAAAAATGTATTCCCTATAGTTTTGAAATCTGTCTGCAATAGTTTAAATTTTGTTACCTTTTGTTTTTAACTGCTCCATAAAAGGAATTTACTTTGGGTAAATCTATAGCTTAACTTTATCATTTTGTGTAAAATTGTTGAATTTAACAAATTTAGTTTATTAATGCAACAGAAGTTTAAGATTAAATCAATAAATAAGTCAATTACTCAAAATAAACTAATTAACATCAATAAAAGTAGTTACTTTCGAGAAGATCTGGCACTATTTTCCACTGGATGTCATTCCTGATGCGACCTCATATTGGATTTGTGATCTTTCACTTGCTGAGCAAAATGTGTTAACCACTACACCATTAGAGGCACAAATAAACACACGTTAAGTTGGCAAAAATAATGCTAACATGTAACTTTAATTTAAAATTGCTCATATTTTGTTGCATTTGCTTTTGTATTCCAGTAGCATTTTAATCCTCTGTTACCATTAGGTCAAAAATGAGCTTTGTGACACTCTTTAAACGATTCTATCATCAGCATAGCAAAGCAGAAACTAATGAAGACGTATAAAATAAATACAGTCCTACACCATCTGGAATGATGATTATGCTGTCGGATGAAGGCTGTGCTTTTGAGTTTGATGCTTACTTGTTTTTGTTTTGCATTAGCTCAAAACTTTAATCTATACAACACTTTCATGCATCGAGACATATGTCCCTGCTGCTCTCGTGCACTTTTACAGCAAAGACATCTTTGGTTTCCAGGTGTCTCTTCAGCTTGCCTGGCAGCAAACTAGCATTATTTACCTCCTTCTAACAACTAGTTTGAAGGACGTTGACATACCTGGTCCAACTTAAACTGAGATGAGCATCTTTCATAGCAGTTTCTCCTGTTTTTAATTTGCTTAAAAACTACTCACTACCCTCTGCTTGGAAACATAACACAGGCGTAGTTAAAATCTTGAGATTGGAAGCTGTTTGGTGCGAACGTCAACCTTCTCACATTGTGTAGTGCACATTGTTTGAGTGAATGGTCATTCAGAGAGCCTGTTTCTTTATCAGCTTTATCAGTGTTTTATTGCTGCTTACTTTCACACACTAAAATGTTTTTACATATGTGTGTGTGTGTGTGTGTGTGTGTGTGCGTGTGTGTGTGTTTACATCCGTTCTGTCTTTTAAGCACTTTGAGTGGGGTTTGATTTGCTCAGAAAGGGTTATTTAAGAAAAGAGAACAGATTGGTGTGTGTGATGGGCCAAAAAAACAGGAACCTCCTAGGAAGAGGTGCTATAGTTTTGGAACTATTATTTCCTTGTTTTGTTTTATCAGTTCTCTTGGCAAATCACTGTGGAATCTTTTTAGTTTGACCGCGTTATCTCACTCAGTGGATTACTTCATTTTAGAAGCAAAGAAAAAAACGAAGCATGGAAAAAACATGTGAACGAGACTGTAAGGAGGTGATTTTTTTTTTTCTGGGAATTGTTAAGATTCCCAGATGTGCCGTAGTAAGAAACGTAGTTGGGTGTGCTTAGGAAAATAAAGACTTAACCCTGAGATACCTGGGGAGTACCCATAATACTGGAAAAAATGGTGCTGATCGTTGTTCTGCCACCTGATTGTGCCTCTTGCCCCTCTCCTCACAGCTCTTTAAACCAGTTAGCATTACAGCTAAATGGTAAGTGGTGATTGATTGGTGGCTAGCTACACAGAAATGGAAGAATACAACAAAGAGTGAAAATGGACAATCTTTTTTTTTTAACAGAAAATTCATTGTTTCAGTGCAACAGTGACTCCCTTAGACTGCTTTTAGTTTCAGTTTCCTCGTATCCATTGAGTTAGCTGATGTAAACTAATATAGGACTGTTAGCCTGCCTAGTGACATCCTATTCTGTAGTTGGACAAGCGGGCACTACATGTGCTTTAAAAACAGTAGCTTAAAACACGCATTTTTTAAATTCAGTGTTAAATCAGTGACAGTTTCTTACAGCATGTGTCCATGGTGTAAATTTGTCTCAATACGTGTAGTATTCCATGCCTTCTTTAAGGTGAAGCCAGCCTTGAGAAATAATGTAATTGCTAGTGATTGGTAATAACATATATAGAGAGTATATATACAGGACTCTAACTGTGGTTTCTGCTGTGATCTGCAGAAATAGTTTCCACCTTTGCCAACCTGTCCTGCCTCTAAAAGCAGACTTTTTCATCCTTTAAAAGTGGGAAATCTTTGCTTCATGTGTTCAGGTCCATGATGTGAAGCAACCTGTCTCCAAATAACTGTGAGTGACTGCAATCGCTCTTAGACAGGGTGGACCAGTGCAAATCTCCCATGCTGACTTGAAGACAATCACTTCGGTTTCTCAAATTTAGGTGACCTCCAGCTAAGTTCCCCTCTTCCACCGTCTTCATCACCCCGCTTCCTTTGTGCTCCTCCACCTCTGAAAGCGAGGGTAAAACTTGTGCCTGCGAGGCAAATATTCAGGAATTAGACACTACACACTGCAGGCCTTTCATCCTAGCAACAGGCCTCATCACCATCTGTTCACCTAAACCGGCCCAGTCGTCATCAGCGCCACCATCTCCGTGCATATTCCATCACCTGCGAGAAGGATGAGGCAGGGAGAGGCTGACAAGTGTCTTAATTTTATTTTTTTGTCGACACAAGATAAACTGTCCTTATTAAAAAAGGCCCACCCACCTTCCAACCAGCGTCACCCTCCGTCACCCCCATGCTTCTTATAGGAATATTCATCGTGCAATATTGCGAGATTAGGCTGCGGAGAATTTGACAAATACGACCAGCTTTCGCTGGAAAATATTTTGGCACGTTTTTCTTGATGCGAAAATGATTACATTAAGAAGAGACGCCTTTTTTTTCTTTCTCCCCCCTTCTTCCTTCCTCCCTTCCTTCCTTCATGGATGGTGGAAATAGCAAGAAGAAAGCACGAGTAAAGATTTCTCTTTTTGGTGATAGACAAGTTGAAATGTGCGTCATTAGCTTCTCCACTGTATAACGACCTTGTAATCACTTCAAATGGTGGTCTGGCTCTTGAGGTGTGTGCCACCGTTAGCAACAATTCTTCACAACAAGAATCATTACTTAATCTCAGCCACCAAACCGCTCTCTCCTGACAATGTCAGCTCATATTGAGGCTGTAATCACTAGACCAAGGCCACCGTGGCTGCTGCCGCCTTGTCCCTGCGGTGCTATCATGGGAAAAGGGAAAACTGGGGCTTATCTCTCAGCGCGCGGATATGACAGGAGGGGAAGAGGGGGGACTATACGGAGAGCTTTGTCTCATATCCTGATTGAGTTCACGCTCCCTCACTCTGTTGCTGGGGCGAACACCTACCTGAAACCGAACCAGAAAGGTCGACACTCGGGGGTCCAGTGGCGTGGTGCGAGGGGGGATAAACTCGACTTCCACATGAACAAAGAGGAAGTGGGAAGGAAAAAAACATTTGAGGCCAGATAATGCCCGCGCTGAGCCCCATTAGGATTGAGGTATTATCCCCTGGTTGACTTTGGCTATGAGAAAATGTGTGTGCCCCCCCCCCCCCCCCCCCTCCCTCCCTCCCCTCCCCCCCCCCCCACATCA
>VVHJ01002319.1:0-13268 GCA_015107715.1 Tylochromis polylepis | reverse complement strand
CAACCACCTCGGACTGAGATTCATGAGCGTCCACCTGCCATTAGAAAGGACCGAGCCAAAAGCTGTGTGCTCATGTAGGACCAGAATACCTACCTGCTGCCTGATCTGTGTGTGTGTGTGCGTGTGAGTGTGTGTGTGTGTGTGTGTGCTGACGGACCATGCCACTCATGAACTTAACTTATTGGTGAATTCTTGTCAGATGCTTTGCACTGCATAAAGGATGACGTGATAAAAACGAGAATGAATGCTAACAAAGGATTGTTTGTCCATTTTTAGCAAAGCTCTGCTTCTTACTTTTCTTTGTGGTTGTGCGCTCATCAGGGGAGGCCATTGTAGCGGCAAAAGCAATTTTCTTTAACGCTTGTACTTGAACAAGTGGACAAAAAAACCCCAGATAAATTAAAAAACAAGACAGAAAATACTGCATAGGGAGATGAAAAGAAAAAAATATATATTCGAAAGATCATCCTGCAGGAAGCAGCGGTAACCGTGCTGGTGTTGACCTCTATTATTGTTGTTTCCTGTTTTGAAATGCTCCTCTGTCTTCAAGTGTTTAAGTAAATGAAGCACAATACGATGCACGCAAACCGTTCTGAGAAGTCTGTAAATGTCAGGGAATGAACTCTGCTCTCCCCCGCTGCGCATAACAAATTAAAAACGAAAATCTGGACTCGTGGGCTGAGATGACACTAATTTTCTTAAACCACAAGTGCTTTTAATATTGAAAAACGAAATAATCACTCACCACATAATATTGTTGTGCTGTGTAATTACTATTGTTCAAATAATTAACACTGGAAAGGAACATCACATAGGGCGTTGAGATGAATATTATGTTGTACATGTGATAATGAAATAAAAAAATCGCCTCTGCTAAGTGTTGGAAGATCTTTAATGTGACATATTTATCTGCTGGATGCTTGTCAAAGGTAACAAGTAGGAAATCTTTAACTTATTCTAATTTATTCTCTGTTTGCACCTCAGTTTCAAGATATTTTCTTGTCCAGACAAGAAAATATCTCTCTAAAAAAAAAAAATTTAAATTCATTCTGCCTGCAAAGATGTGGCTTTAAATTTGAAAAAGGTGACAATAATAAATGAGACAAAAAGTACACACAATGCTTTGGAGCAGCACAGACCCACAAAACCTGCAAATCATCCATTTCTGTAATCATGAGTCTGTGATCGTGGCAGCAGCTCTGTGAAGCTGTACTTCAGCACAGCAGTGTTTTCAGTTAAATGTGAACATGCTGACTCACCTGTATTCACATTTGATGTCGGTGACCTGTCATGTAAATGGACTAGCGCCTTTCAACTCTGTTGAGCATTCAAAGCTCTTTCTACTGCAGGTCTCATTTCCACCCAATCACAAATACATTCATTCTTTTATTTATGCTTAAGTGCTTCACATACACTTGCACTCTGAAGGTTGTATTCAGGGCAACTCTGGGTTCAAGGATACTTCAGCATGTGGACTTTCCGAATGGTAGATGAACCTCTGCCACCTGACCCACAGCTGTGCAGTAGTCCTGCAGATCTACAGAAAGACCACCTATGATATTTTGATGTCAGCAGGGAATTTCTTGGGTAACCATTCAAACGGTGTGGGCGACTCGCTCGTGGGTTGTCCCAGAACAGTTCATTCACTTTGCACACTTATATAACACACGTGCAACCCAAATGCTCCTTATGATCCTTTTTCACTCCAGTCTCTCCTAACCGTTCTGCTGTGTGCTCTGCTACTTTCTACTACTTCTTCTCCAGGTCCCAGCATGCTACCAAAAGCTACTTGTGAGATATTGCAGTCTGGATCAAACTAGTGGACCAATCATGCAGTTAGCAGTGCTAACAGAGACGGACAACTCACATTTCCAATTGCAAATTGTTAAGTCATGTTAAAGAAATGGCTCTGACCTCCACATTTAGATAAAAGTCACCTTCTCATTCCAAGGTATAGAAAAAAACATCTCATTAAGACACAGGCCGTCTTCATGGTCTCATCCATGTTTGTCCATGTGTGTGATTTGTGAGTGCAGATCGGTGAATAACCACGCAGTATAACATGAATTTAAAGTGTAACCCCAATTTTTTCTCAAACGAGTTTCATTTGAAACAGTTACTGGAATGGTTTTAAGGAGGTCTTGAGTAAAAGAGGCATTAATAACGAGAACCTTGGTGTTTGTACACTAAATAAAATGTCAGTAGTCTAATTGCTCGCTCCTTAATGGTAGCGGCTGTTAGAAACCTACATTTGTCTGAAATTTAGTGGCTATTTTGCACACACTTTTACAAAAAGTTGAAATATATATGTAACATGAATACACTGTATTTCCTGAATGTAAAGAAAAAAATAATGCAGTTGGTCTTGTTGCTTTTATGAGCCTTGTAGTCTGACCTTTAACTGTTACTTTTGTTCCATTTTGTTTCCCGCCACCATGGATAAGGCCCCACAGCAACTCTCTGCCTGTGTGAGTACAGCAAAGTGACATTTTGCGGCATCACTGCCATGTTGCCACGCAGGGAGCGTTAGGTCACTCCACATGCTAGAGGCCAGGCTGGGGCAAACACCCAGTCGGGGGGAGACGATGTCCACGCCAACGAACAGAGAGAAGAAATTCTGCTCAGTAAACTCATGGATAATGATTCTCACTAATACGATGTAATTCTAAATAGAGTGCATATGTAAATATAGTTACCGTGCTGGTATTGTTATAGTAGTAGTAGTTTCATGCAGTATTGTCCTGTGGCGGTTGGACCCTTTGGCACTGACTCTGGACATAACTTATATGGACAGATTTTCAAGGGATAGCAAAAAGGCAGCATCGAGTTCCCAGTTTGGTGGCCTCTGTATTACTTCTTTGTTTTGTGTGGAGGATGAGATCTTTCTGGCTTCAGCAAATGCTAATCAGCTCATGCTGGGAGTGCAAAGTGGCTGACATCAGAATTAGCACTTCCAAAAATGAGACCATGGGTTTCAGCCTGAAAAGGGTGGAGTTCTCACTCCAGGTAAGTGAGGAGTTCACTATCACATGTTGGAGTTCGAACATCTTGAGGTCCTATTCATGAGTGAGGGGAGATTGGAGCAGTACCTGCAATGATGTTAATGCTTTACCAGCTTTTGTGTGGTGAAGAGAGCTGAAGATGCTGCTCCTCCAAATCAAAAGGGCCCAGTTACAGTGATTCTAGTAATCTGATTAGATTTCCTCCTGGACATCTCACAGGTAATGTGATGGAATAATTGTTAGAATAATAGCATAAAAAGTGAGTAGTTTCTTTTATAGTAGAAGGACCATGAGATAACAGGAACTAATTAGATTATAATTTCCACTACGCCAGCAAAAGCACCCCTCAAGGGTCAGTACAATCAAGTTAAGAGACCAAACCTGCAGGTTAGAGCTACCTGCAGCCTCAGGCACTGTGTCAGCCTTTGCTGCTGTTTCTTTGATGTTGCACTCAATGTGAAAGACGTCACGTAATAGGCTTTCCAACCTCTTGGCTGAAGTGAGTAAACATATTTAGCAAACAGTCATCTCTCTTGTCCTTGCAGACTCACCTGGCTCTGTAACATTCCCAGAGGTGGGAAATAACAAAATGCAAATACTTTGTTACTCTGCTTAAGTGAACTTTCAACTATCTGTACTTTACTTGGCTATTTATTTTTCTGACAATTTTTTTTAACTTCCTAGATTTAAGCATAAATATTTCTGTTTTCTACTCATTTAAAAAAACAAAACAAAAAACCCTTGTTCCTTTAAATCCTTTCAGTGTAACACTGCTTCCTGGACATACTTTCCAGTTCCTCCTGGGGAATCTCAAGGCATTTCCAGGCCAGACAAAATACAACATCTCTCCAGAGGGTTTCGGTTGTATCTTGGGGTCTCCTCCCCTTTGATGCTGCCCAGAAAGCCTCCAAAGGGAGGAACACAGGAGGCATCTAAACCAGATGCCCGAATCACCTCATGCTGCTCCTTTTTGTCCCAAAAAAGAGGAATGGCTCTACTTCAAGATTGCTCCGGATGTCAGAACTCCTCTATCTCCTCTGTCTGTGAGGCTGAACCCAGCCACCCTAGTTCAGCTGCCTGTATTCTTGGGCTCATTCTTTCAGTCATTACCTGGATCTCATGACTACAGGTTGGAATGTAGATAGTTAATCAAAAGCTTCGTCTGGTCCAACTCCTGCATTATTGTTGATGCCAGTCCACAGGTTCAGCTCACAGAACACCTTTTCATCACTTTTGAATGAAATCCCAAGATACTTGAACTGGAGCATTCCACCATTTTCAGGTAAAGAAAAAGGTGGTTTATATAATCTAGGATTTATATAACCTATTACAATGGAGTACAGGCTTATGCAGTGTTTTTATGTAAGACCATTATCAGGTGAAGATTTTAATTTGTGTAATGCTTTGGCGTACATCCAAATAGCTGCAAAACACATGACATTCTCTGATATTTTACTACAAAAATAGAAATCTAAAAAAACCCTCTTTTTGCCACTAGACAAAACAGAAAAAGTCAAGAGATCACTAAAGTCAGCATGCTTTATCCTCTGGGAAACCACGCTGCTAACCTGGCTAAAGATTCCTGACTCAGGTGAAAATATCAGCTAGGCAAGCAAGCATCTGTTCTGCACCCCAGTCTGAATGGAAACAGGCAAAAAGAAGCATTTTCTTCTCATATAAGGCAATACAAACAACATGAGACCTAAATGTGTATCCCACCGCAGCGTCCACTGTTTTTGATGAAACAGCACGTGCAATAAACCAGCATCCCAGTGGTAAAAGTCTCTATAGGAGAAGCTCATGCTTTGCAAACCTGTAGCTCATGCGTGAAATGTGCATAATCATCTTCAGAATGACAGAAACTATTCATTTATGTCTTCTTCCCCAAGGAGAAAATTCTCTTTTAGCCTGTTGTTCTGGTGACGGCTGAGCTAGTAGGCACTTGCCCTGTTGTATGCAAGATATAAAGTAACTTTCTCAATTATGTTTAGGGGTTCTGGCGTCAGCGTGATTGAATTACAGCTCTTAGGTAGGAGGATGATTACAATTAGACAAGTGGTTCTCAGTCCCGGTCTTCAGTATTCAGAGCCCTGCTGTTTCCAATCTAACCGCATAATCAAAAGGCATTTATCAACTGAAAGTGTTACACTGAGGTAAAAATGAACTCTACCAACAGCTCTCAGGTTTCGAGATGGCCTGCATAACACAAGTCCCTTGTGGGGGTAAATTAGCCACATATAAAAGAAGTCACACGCGGTCATAGAAATGTTTTTATGCAGTTATGAAAACTGTGACATGCAAAATCCATTATGGTTTCATGGGAAAGTTTTTTCCTACACTTTTAAGTGAGACGGGAAACTAGTCGGGTGAATTGCTTCTCCTGCTTTATTATTATATACACCATTATCTTGATACAAACACACTGCAGGGGGTCCATTTTTCATTTTAATTCTGCTATAAAGTAGCACTGATCACTGACCACCGAGGCTCAACCCTTTTGCATCTTTAATGCCCTTCCTGCTTGCACAGTGTCAGTAGCCATAAAACTGGACCCTAATGCTCTGAGGTGGGATGCGGCCGACAGCGCTGCTCTGTTATAAGTTCAGTTTTACTCAAATCTCTGCTTTTAAGACCACAAGGCTAGGAACAAGCATCAGCTACCCAATATAAGGCAACGCAATAACAACACCAGGGTAATGGCTGTTGTGTCAGCGGGATTCATTAAAAATGCAGGAGTCATTTAAACAGTATGTAAAATTGAGCAGATTAAAAATATATGTGCCCTGTGTCCACAAGCAGTAAGGCTGCATCTTTGCGTCTCCAGCTCTGAGTAACAATGAAGGCGACGACTTTGTAAAAGCACACAGACATGCAATGCAATACATGCAGGAGGAAGTTTACAGTACACACTGTATACACACGCACAAAGGCATCATTAATAAATGGTTAATTGGTAGTTAATTAAATTTTAGGGAAGTCAATGAAATTATGCACACTTGGTTTGTAAAGAGAATCCAAATAATGTTCACAGATGCACTAGTGAGTAACTGCTTTTTATTGTACTCATTTAAAGAGCATATAAATGAACCTGTTAAGCTATTTACTTTTGTTTTTCCTGGCTGTTTATCATAACTTTTACAAGCTGTCTGGTTAGATTTAGATACCAGAAATATCATTTTAACCCAAAGCAAAGAGAAGAGATTTCTGTTTGGACAAGTAATGAGAGAGACATGCCAGGGACCGCTGCCAAAGGACAGCTTGTGCAGGAATGAGGATTGTCTCACTGGTAAAGAATAAAAGGCTTTATTGCAAAAAACAATAACCTTTCTTAGTCATTAATGTATAACAAGTTGTGCACCAGTGTCACCAGAATGGAAATGTTCTTTGCTCTTATCAGCTATACTATCGTGGATATTACTAAACTCGCTGACCACTTCACCTGTTCAGCTGTTCATTATGAAAATATGCAAATATCAAATCAGCCAATCACATAGCAGCAAATTAATACAAAAGTCATGTAGACATAGACCGTGAAAATTAAACTGGATAAGCAATAAAGGTGATTTAAGTGGCTTTGAACGTGGCCTGTTGATGACAGATGGGCTGGTCTGAGTGTTTCAGATCTACGGTGATTTCCCAAACAACCATTTCTAGGATTTACAGAGAATGGTTTGCAAAAGAAAAAC
The DNA here is from genome assembly GCA_015107715.1 of Tylochromis polylepis. Classification (NCBI taxonomy): domain Eukaryota; kingdom Metazoa; phylum Chordata; class Actinopteri; order Cichliformes; family Cichlidae; genus Tylochromis; species Tylochromis polylepis. The sequence continues at coordinate 6,580 of VVHJ01002319.1, read as the reverse complement.
TGGCACTTTTCTGTATGAAAATGTCATCTTGTCAGGAGTCAGAGGATGGCCACACTCCTTCGAGCTGCAACAGAAATTCAAATAACCACTTGTTACAACCGAGATATGCAGAAGAGCATCTCTGAACACACAACACATTAAACCAAATGGGTAACAGCAGCAGAAGACCACACTCGATGGCACTCCTGTCAGCTAAGAACTGAGGGTGCAGTTCACATGGGCTCACCAAAATTGGACAACAGAAGATTGGAAAAACATTGCCTGGTCTCATTCAAATAAGAATTTGATGTAAAGCACCTTAAAGCATGGATCCATCCTGCCTTGCATCAATGGTTCGAGGCAGTTGTGGTGGTATAATGGTATGAGGGATATTTGCTTGGCACACTTTGGGCTCATCATCTGAACACCACATCCTACCTGAGTAGTATGTTAACCATCTCTATACCTTCATGACCACAGATTGGAAGCAGCCATCAGAAGTTGGGTACCTGTGCAATGATATCATGTCAATATGGAACAAAATCTCTGAGGAATGTTTACAGCACCTTGTTGAATCTATGGCATGAAGAATTAAGACAGTGCTGCAGGCAAAAGTGGGTCCAACCTTATTTCCAGTGAGTAGTGCTAATCACTGTCATTTTCACTGTTAACTATAAAATAATTATTTACTACTGTTTAAATAAGTATGCTACAAATATTCCTTAAATTTATAGTTATAAAAAATTCGACTGATGGTTTATTATGAAGTGTTATTGACTGTGCTGTTTTGGAGACGGTGCTTCCTGTTTTGTGACCCAGCTTTAAGGAGACAGTGTTTCTGCAGCCAAGGGGGTCGGACCAAAATACTGTTTAAATGCTCTTGGAGCCTTTGGGCCAAGAGGTTAATGAGGACCACAGTGGCAAAGTGCAAAAGCAGACAGGACCATCACGGACATGTGCACTCATTATTCACAGCAGCTTGACTGACATGGGAATGCATGTAATGTGCACATGAACATCTGAATTACTAAAGCAGGTGAATTAAAGTCCATCCTGTCATGGAAGCATGACTGGATGCGTTACATTCACATTAGAGATCGCTGTCTTTTTACTTGGGAAACAACGTCTGTGTCAGAGGTTAATTTTAGTGTATTGGCTCATCTGAACATATGAACAAAAGCTTAAGTAAATCTTCTTAATTTTATTTTTCTTGTGAAAAACAACTAATATGCTATTGTTGGGTGAGTGTAGTATCGGAGAACATTAATCTAAGTCGCGGTGGTCCTACTGTTGTTTCTTTCATGACAGTGTTTGTGAACAGAACAATTTCATGTGACCACATGATCTCATGCCACTTTTGAAAAAAAAAAAAAACAATACAAAAAGCAGGAATGATCTCTGCGCTTATGCCAAATTTGGCTGGGGGGGTAAGTTATTGCCCTCAGGTGTTGGAAGCAAATGGAAGTCAGCTTGTACATGTTTGCACACATGCACACAGATGCGCAGTTTCACAAACAAATAAGCACACAGAAATAGTCCAGATGGTCAGACAGATTGTTTCATGCTAATTTCCCCTGTGAAATAGGAATATCTTTCGCAGCGGGATACCCTGAACTACGAGTGATGCATTAAGACTCAACAACTGGATGCATCTGTAAAGCAGCCTACTTTCTACACAAACACCTACTCACCCATGTATCCATAATTTACTGTTAAAGAGGCTTGAACACAGAACTGCATGCTACTACATACTATTTAATTCCTGTACCTCAGCACCTGGTTGTCCACTTCTTATTCAAATTTTGCTAATGTTCAACTAAAAGTTATGCATTTTTATATGAATGGCATTCTTGTCTGTTGGGCCACTATTTGGGCCTTGATTTAAATCTCTGGCCTGACGTGGTGACTGCAGTCGGAGTACAGTCACTCTCTGCCAAACACCATGAATATTTCTGTCACTAATGATGCCTCAAAATGTTATCCATCTCAACGCTGGGAAGCCAGGGCCTTTATGATTGAACAGTGGCCCACTCGCCAGAAGGATAAAGTCCAATAAGATTTTGGTAATGTTTTTAACCAGAATTTGCATTTTGACTCTCACAAGCTCATTTAGTTTGTTTCTTTCAATCTAGAAATATATGTATATATTTAAATCTAATCTAGTGTCCTGGTAAAAAACAAAACAGAAACTTTTCATCTTTGTGTTAACACACACCTTTATAGAGGTGCTCATACTTGCTGATGAACAGTTAATCAGTTACATTCGATTAGCAGCAATTAATTGTCACTTACTTCTTAATTCCTATGGAAGCAGTAAAGGTGTACTTACTTTTTCAAACACTGCTTCCACTTCTTGGTTTAGTTTTCTTAAATAAATAATGTCACAGAATAACATGTCCTGTTTTGTAATTCATCTAAGGTTGTATTTTAATCATTTTAATTATTATTATATCCTTAGAATATAAAGAGGGTGTGCTTTCTTTTTTTTACCGTCACCGTATACAATCAGCCGCTAACCTACAAAAATGTGCAAAAATTGAATATTTCTACTCATTACCTCCTTTTTAAATGTATTATTCTTTCTTGCACAGCAAAGGGTGCTTATTTCTTTCATTACCTTGTCATTAACTTCAGAATTAGTATTACTAACACAATCCAAATTGTATTAATTAAGGACTTGCATGCTTGGCCCCTGTTCTTCCTGCTTTGTTCCATGCACACATGCACACTTGTACAGTATGTTGGGAAATGTGTGCTGGTTTTTAAGCCAAATGTGAAGCATTATATAATTTTATCAGAAAATGTACTATTAAGTTGGGAGTAGATATTTATGCTCCTTTCAAAATGAATTTTAATAGCAGGTCTAAATTTAATTTGCAGACCACGGTAGCTGACAATTTTATGCTCCACACACTACTATGTCCTCATGCAGCCTCACAGAGATGTAAGCATGACTGTACATTCTTAATATTGTTTTTAAAAAGGCCCAGAGGCTTGAATTAAAGCAAAACAAATAATCAACTAATTAATTAAGATAAAAAACTAAACTGTACAGAAGTCTCATTTACATTTTCAGTTAGTCATGGGTTCAGTTTACTGCTGACACAATACTGGAAAATCTACTTTTTGTCACCTGGCAGTCGATAAAGAGGATTAGCTTTTCTAAGTGCCACTGCCCCTTTGTCTGTCTATTAAACTGACAAGACACTAAGGCTGCAGTTATTCAGCCAGCTGTACACACAGTGGAGGTAAACAGTGTCGCATTGTGTGAGCCTCTGCTGTGTGCCGTGCTGTAACCCCAGGTCCCATACAGGGAAACTGAGCTGAATGTACGCTCGGCTGCAGCTCTGCACTGAAAAATCAGCTGACTGGAGGAAAGCAGCGTCCTGGCACGCTGGCGTCTGGCACCACACATCTGGCATTTAAAAGGCCTCAGAGCAAACAAGCTGACATTATTGTTTCATGCAGGCTCCTTTTCTATTTTCAGCCACCTGGTTTTTGATATCTGTTGTTGTCATAGCAATGAATGACAAGGAATTCAGTATTTTTATTCATTCTGCAACCAAATTCACAAATTCAAAACGCAATACAGATGTTGACATAAATATCCTTTTCTTGGATCACTTGTTATTAATGGAATATAAATTCGATTCAAGTTAAAGAACGCGGTGCTGAAAATAATGTGCGCTGTGGCTGTGGATATGCATTTCGGTCCTGTGAAGTTCATGTTATTACAGACTTTTGAGCCCCAGAAAAACCTATTGTTAAGAAAACATAGGAAGGTACAATCACCACCACTTTGACCTTTAAGCAAACATCTATACGGGCTTGTTATATTGTGTAGCTGTTCAAGCAGACTCATGTCCTTGAGGCATAATTGTTTCCAGCTCAAAAAGTTGAGTGTGGCTGCAGGAGCTGAATGGGTTTTTTGTTATATCTCTGACCTTTAAACTCACATGCCTATTTTCACGTTGATTATATTTTTCATCGGGCATGAGCTCTGGTTTGTTGTTACATCGATTACAGTTGCCACGGTTAAGACCACCAATGCATCCTGATTAACTGTGAGCTAGTGGTACAAGCATAAACCTGCAATATTAGGGTTCTATGCTTTTCACACAGACTGTATATCTCTGACCATTTAAGGAGAAAAGGAGGAGAAAGAAATGCATTCCTTCATGTCTGAGGTCAGTTTCATTGAACTGACTTCAGTGACTGCAAATGATTTTTTTAAACAAAGTATTAAAAATGGGAATTAATTATTCAGTAAATTCCTCAACAGTTTATGCAGCTATTCAGCTCCTTGAATTAAAGCTAAAAGTTTGCTTTTGAATTTCATCCTGAATATTTAAGTCTAATTTGGTGGCCTACAGAGTTGAAATTATGTAAACTACATCAGTGTGTCTGTATTTAACTTCATTTACCTTTGTTTTACTTCAGATCTATTATGTTCACTACTTCTCTTGGCATTTCTCTCAAATCCCAGCCACCCCTAGATCTTTTTACTAATATTTTAAAAGCACAAGCATATAGAACTTAAAGTGTCCCTCTGTCACTTATTACTTTCCTCACATATCCTTGTTAAAGCATAGACATACTGGTCCATAAGTTGTTTGCCTCTGTACACCACCAAAGGGGATTTTAAATCGAGCAATTAAGATGTGATTAAAGCCGGGACCTTCAACTTTAATTCAAGGGCTTTAACAAAAGTGTAGCATTGACCATGTTACATTACAGTCCCCGTTTTCAGAGGCTCAGAACTAATGAACAAACTAGTTACCGGATATCAGACCAGTTTCTAATAATGGGATGAATATTTTCTGAAGTCAGTGACTGACTGATGTGTAGAACTCATGGCTCCGTCAGGCCTTTGAAGTTGTTGCTTGTTTGTGGGCCTCTCTGCCTTCAGTTTTGTATTTAATAACTGAAAAGCTCTCTTATGGGTTGAGTTCAGGTGGCTGACATGACCAATTAAGAATTTCCCATTTCTTTCCCTTTGCAAACTCTTGGGTTTCTTTTGCAGCATGCTTTGGATCGTTAGACATTGGCTCTGTGAAGTGCAGCCTGATCAGTTTTGCAGAGTTTGGCTGAATCTCAGCAGAGAGTAGAGCCCTGTGTACTTTATAATTCATCCTGCTACTCCCAATAGCACTCACATGATCAATAAACACTAGTGACCCAGCTCTACTGGCAGCCATACATGCACATGCCATCACCTTGCCTCCATCATGTTTGACAGATGATGTGGTACGCTTCGAATCATCATCTTCCTCTTTTCCTACCATACTTTTTTCATTCTGGTACAAGTTAATTTTTGTCATTATTCTGATTCTGTTAAGATTTTTTCTGTCAAACCTGTCCTTCCTGTTCTTGAGTGTAATGAGTGCTTTGCTCCTCGTTGTAAACCCCTTCTATTAACATTCACAAAGGTCTCTCTTGATTGTAGACCTTTACAACAACACGCCCACTTGTTCAAAGTGTTCCTGACTTGGTTAGAAATTGCCAAGGAAAGAACTCTACAATAATGCACTTGAGTTGTCTTCTGTGGCTTTTCGCTGTTGCTGAGTTGGTCCGTGTATTAATTCTTTTTAAGAATGGACCAGATTATTGGTTTGGCCCACCTGAAGTTTTTGCCTCTCTGTTATGTCATCTTTTCAGCCCTCCATCACATGTGTTCTCTGGGCTTTCTGTGTAAGATTACAGTGACAAGTTTTTTTGTTTTTTTTTAAAAACTACATAGTTCAACAACTTCAGATATTCTGCATGTCATTTTTCATGAAATAACAAGGGAACAGGCCTCACCAGCCCATAAAGTGCTTGTTGGTCCAATTAAAAATCCTCGAAAAATGCGGTACCATGTATAAAAACACAAAATTTTTGTTAGACCTCTTAAAGTTTTTCAAAATCTACAGTGGTGGTAACCAGAGGCCAAATCCTAAACAAAAGAAAAAAAAGAAATAGAGGAGAAAGTAGACTCATGAAGTCAACTGTAAAATGTTTGGTTTATACTTTTTTATAAGCAATAAAAATTAATTTGTCCATCTGAATCCTTAAAGTTAACAAGCTAAGTTGGGGCATCTATATTCCTTCACAAAACGCTGACACTACAGGAGTGAAACTCAATTACACAAAATAGACATCTATTTTCTTTAAGTGCGTTTTCAGATTACTGTATTGTGGCAAATATTACAACTTTAGTCTTTTTTTTTATGTTAGTACCATTTTGGAGCAGCAAACTAAATATTTTAGACTGTTGATAAGATTTAAAAAGAAAAATGAAACAAAATATTTCCTGCCCTTATCTGACCCGGTACAGTAAATCTTTTGTGCCATTTTATTCCCACACAGCACCTGTTCAATAATGCAGAACATGTTGCAGTTTGCAAACCATGTTCAGGAAAACTGAACAGGCATTGTATAGTCCTCACAGACAGCACTGACATTTGTGCTTTAAAAACAGAAGAAAAACTCAATTCAGGCCTCTTTAGTTGAGTACTTTATATACATCATATAATGAGACACACAGAAATATGTGGATATTTAAAAAAAAAAAAAAAAAAAAAAGAAAGGGAAAGGGAAAAAAAAAAAAAGTTTGGGAGCT
>VVHJ01002317.1:0-12912 GCA_015107715.1 Tylochromis polylepis | reverse complement strand
AATTTTTAATTATGTAAAAGATTTTAAATGAGTAATACTTTTACTGTTAGTAGCATTGCAATGTACATATTTTTTTTAACCTCCTTATATTTGTTTCCCCAGTAATTAAACTCAATTTGAAATAATTCCTGTTTTCTCACACTGTAGAGCAAATATGTTTATTGTACCAAAAACCTGAGAAAATCGGTATATCAGACCAAAAAATAATAAAAATCAAAACAAAACTAGAAAAAAAGCTATATCCCCACTTCCCGCCACTCCCTTATCTCCTTTATTCTGCCTCTTAACCAACTGCACCACTAGTTCTCTCCAGTTCTCCTACTGTGATGAGTGTGGGTGTGTGTGTGTGACAGACACATTTGACTGTAGATCACTAACAATTCCATTATTGTTGTTCTAAAAGCTGGGCTGAATTGTGTCACTGAATTGTTACAAACTAAATTTTTGACTGTTTTTCCAATAAGTTGGGCCTTTGAACCCTGTATGGGTACCCTGCATTATTGTAATGCCTCAGTAGTACTTTGATGATAAATAATAGATAGGCCAGGTGTGGCATGATGCCTCCTAGACCTTTTGTGCCTCAGGAAAACCATAGACTAGGAAGTAGTGAACAAATTCTCAAGAATAAAAATCTCATTGTGTCAATAAGTATCATCTGGTTTGTGAGTAATAAAGGAGAGACTTGGGAAGAAGATTTTTCTTTCTTTTGTGTATTGCATGTACTGATAATATTGCTAAAGAATTTAACACCAAATTTTTGGTATAATCTATTTTATTACTCTAAATGCTATTAACTAGGCTCAATATTTTTATCATTGCTTTTATGTAAGTTTAATTTGCTGTTATTCAAAATTTGACAGGTCAACACAGTGATTATAGAAATGCAGTGCTGAAAAGTGCCATGTTTTAGGCTCTTCCTCTTTCACATGTATAACGCGTATCCATGGGGCAATAATTCTCAAACAATATTAGGACTCTAGATCCTGTTTCGTGCTGTGCAGATCAAACATCCATCTCAGAAAACACAATTTGCTGGCAAAGAAGCTACAGTGAACTTTGTAGTGGAAGAGACTTGCTGTGATTTTTCTTTTCTGGTAAAGCAAAATGGTGAAAAGTTAGCATCAGGAGGAATGTTTTGCTGGTGTGTTTGTTAAGCATATCCTGGAGCTGTAGGGAGCAGTGTACTGGGAAAACGGCACATTATGGAAAAAGTGAGGGAGGAAAGTGGCAGAAGGGAGGGGGGATCTTTGATGAGGCCCCGGGAGTGTCTCTAATGAGAAGCAATGTGAGGGAGCTGTTTCTTTCTTTCACTGCAAACAGAACTGTGCGACAATGTTATAATGAATCCAAAGACATAACCACCGGCCGTAATTAAAAATCACAAAATCACCATTCTGCTTCATGCCTTCAGAAATGCAAACTCCAACAGGGGGGATGATGCTAGGCTTGCTCTGACAGTGTGATTTATACTGTATCCAGAAACTGAGCTGAGCAATTCATCCTGTGATTAGTCATTTTAGCAGATATCAGAAAGGCCAAAAATAATATGTGAGATTCATCATGTTAAATCGTAGATTTTGGATATGTGACCATGGTTTATTAATCACTATACATGGTGACTTTCAAAATCCATTGAGACATTCCATCAAAGTCACAGTAACAATATTTAAACTATAGAGGTTTACTTCTTTATTTTTTTTCAGATTGTTTATTCATTTATTTTCCATTTGTAGTGACACTGGCAAGAGTGGCTAAATTAGGGATGTTGACTCCTGTCAATGTGAAACATCGTCATATACATCTAATACTGGATTTCATAGTAAATAGAAACTGACCCTCAAACCAAAGTAAACCTCACTTAAATGTATTGAATGGGGACTGGACATGTCATATATCCATGGCACTGACCAAAAGTTAGGAATAAATTCAAACATATGCCTTTGTGGGGCAGAAGGTATATGTGACTGACTGAGGTTACATTAACTTTCTTATCAATGTATCCTTAGGAATGATGTCAAGTATTTGTATGGTTACAGGTTTTTTTAGTGCTTACAAAGGTTACCCTGTACAACAATATAAAATCCCATTTTTGATTTCAGAAGAAACTGCTGCCATCTGTCATCTTTATTAATATGGTTTCTCCTCTTTAATTCACAGTGCTAACTGGCTGCAGAAGACTCACCTGCATGCACATAAAGCCCAAAAATGTAGAGCAGGTTCGCTCTGTCTCTTTCACTTTCCCTTAGCCTCTTCACTTTTGACATTACTCTTTAGTTATGCTTTGCAGTTTAGTTTTGTTTAGTAATTAGCTGAGCCAGATTTCCTGGCAATTCTGTTTTTAGTTTTGTTTCTATTAACTTAGATTGCCAATATTAGTTGAAGAGATAAGCCTGAACCCAACCACCCGTCATATGGTTGGTTCATGGTCTTCTTCCCCTTTTGTTTTCACTGGGGTTCAAATTTCTCTTATTAGTGTTTGATATTTGTTTGCATTATTCGAAGTTGGTTAAACTGCAGCAGCATTGTGGTATTTTATATGTTAGGTTCCTTTGAGCCATGGATTTAGGGGCTGTAACAAGAAGGAAGTATGAACTGCCAGCACTGCATTTGAATCCAACACATTGTGCATCCATCTTGGGTTAGTTGCCTGGATGGAAGCATGGTGGACTCGGCACATGACACAAACAAGAGGTGGTTCAAATTCAGAGGAAGTAAATTAATCAACAGAGCCAATCAATTAAACAATAAAAAAATAAAAACAGAAGTGCCAAAAGTACATACATTTGTCAATCAAATAGAATTCAGTACTTGTGCAGCAAAATACTGATTAAAAGTTGAAGTACTGATACAATTTCTTTACCCAAGTAAAAGCGAAAAAATAAAGGCTTAAAATATACTCAGGGTATAAAAATAAAAATTAGCTGCCAAGATCTGGACACAGGTAGAACTCTGACGCAGGGCTCCAAGTCAAAGTACAGTACATTTATTTACAGTGAATAATAACAGTTTCAAAATGATCAGAACAGTTGTGAGGGTCCTAGACTTCACAGCTCTCCACAGCTTCCAGATTCTCTCTACAATCCAAAAAAAGACTGCTCACCACTCTGCAACAGGGGATTCTCCTGGCAAACCTGAGCACAGGGAAAATGCAGGTAAGTATCTCTCTCACAAGTAAGTGGAAACATTAACTGAAGGCTTAGAGTCGGATTGCAGTAACTGTTACAAGACAACAATCCAGCAAATACTAAAGGTCTGCCGCTCCTTTAAGAAGAGGCCACAACAAGGACATCAGTGTGATTAAGGCAGAAGGTGGGAAACCCTGGAAAGTGCCGTGTCTGCACCAGAACTAGAACACAGACACATACCCACGACTGAGGAGAGAGAGAGAGTGACAAGTGGAGAGAAAGATAGAGAACGGTGAGTTGATAGGTGAGGACAAAGGGACTGTGACAGTAGCTCTTGGAGATTTCCAGCTATTTTTTTTTTTTTTTTGTATTTTGCCAAGGTAATTGTACTTCTTACCATATTATCATGATAAAATAATCTCAATACATCAATATAAATCTTACTTCAATTCTAATGCTGATGAAATTACTCAACAGGAACATCTGCTATAAAACAAAAAACAAAGATAATTTTACAACAAAAACGAAAAAACCCAAACAGCTCTATTTGCTGTTACCTACATTGTAGATGGGGGAATTTGCCTCTACACCTAAACACAAAAATGAGTACAATCAGGGATTAAAGATGGATTTAGCAGTTGTGGGAACCCCAAGACCAGTTGTAGTGTTGAAACATGGAGAAAAGCATAATTTAGAAATAAGTCACATAAAGTTTTATTGTGCGTCAAGTGAATTTTGTGTACAGGCTGTGATCAGCTGAGGTGTGCTGATGAAGCTTATTTGTAACTTCAGTACGGAAGATCTGCAATTACTCATCTCTTTGCTTTCCTGGGTGTTCAGCTGCTAGTCTATTCTTTACATCACTTTCACATTCACACGCTGTCAAACTCAATGCTGACATCATAACTCTAGTCCAATCACCTTTCTCCCTACCTTCTTTGAGCCAATCAGCCTCCACTCTGCATACTTGAAATCTCACTGCTCATCTGTCTCCTTTTCAGACTCATTAGTGCAACCCACCTCCTCCCCATCTCTGCCTCACCCAAGTCGCTCACAGTTCCACCCAAGCCTCCATCTACATCTTCATCACCACCAGCATCTAGACTCTGGGGGGGATCCTGTCCTATTTTCTATCACTGCTGCAATTTCTTGCTTTATTTTCAGATAATCTAACAACTTACAACTTTTAGACCAAGAACAAATACAAAATGTAGTTTTTGAATGATGATTTCATATATTAAGGGGAAAAACTATCCAAAACTGCCTGTCCCTGTGTGAAAAAATAAGCCCCACCCACCATTAGCCACACCAGGCTTGATTCGTGCTAGACTTGAATCAAAAAATTACTTAAATAGAACCTGTCTGACAATGTGACGTAATTTAAAAGATTTCAAAAAGCATCACATCATACCACAATCTAAAGAAACAGGTGAGAAACAAAGTTATTAACATCTATCAATCTGAAAAGGGTCACAAAACCATTTCTAAGGTTTTGGGACTCCAGCAAACCATGATGAAAGCCATCATCCACAAATGGACAAAACCTGGAACAGTGGTAAACCTTCCCAGGCGTGGCAAGTCTACCACAATTACTCCGAGAACACATGAACAACTCATCACAAAAGAACCCAAAATAACATCTGAAGAACTGCAAGTCTCACTTGCCTCAGTTAAGGTCGGTATTCATGATTCAACAAGAAGAAAGAGTCTGGACAAAAATGGGAGATGGGAGTTCCAAGGCCTAAACTACTGCTGACCAATTAACAAACAAACATGTTTTTTAAGGTAAGGTTTATGTCTCATTACACCTTGTGTAAAACTAACAGCATTTCATAAAAAAAACATTATGTTAACAGGCATCATGCCAACAATCAAACATGGTGCTGGTAATGTGGTCTGGGACTGCTTTGCTTCTTTAGGACCTGAATGACTTGTTGTAATTGATGGAACCATGAATTCTGCTCTCTACTTGACAATACTGACGGAAAATATCCGATCATCAGTTCGTGCCCTGAGCATAAAGCATACTTGGGCCATGCAGCAGGACAATGATCTGAAACACAACAGCAAATCCACCTCTGAATGGCTAGAAAAACAAACAAACAACAAAGAAAAGAAATTAAGGTTTTGGATTGTCCTAATCAAAGCAATGGTGATGGACACAGAAATAGGATTCTTTTATGAATTATTCCCGCTATTTGGGATCAAATCAGTTTGATGTCAAAAAGGCACTCAGTGAACCAGAAATAATAACTCTTCTCAAAAATAAATATATGAATATGAGAATATTTTCAAAAAGAAGTAGATTTTTTCGTTAAAAAAATACTCAGCCAGATATCTGAAAATTCTGTTTAAGTACTGTAACAAATTATTTGTTCTTTGTTACTTCTGATCTTTGTCAAAAGACACTCAGGAAAAAACTAAGGACATAATGCATGATGAATGGAATTTGTGTATTTGTAGAGGCAGCTTCTTGTCCTTGATGGTGTTGAACTCAAATTTGTGCCAGCAGCTTTGTTGGTCTGCATTATGCATGAGAAGAAGGGGAAGTGGCCTTCTTAATAACAAAAACACAGGATCAAATAGGATTCATTCCATGGAAGGGTTGGCTTAAATTTGGTGATTAAAAAAAACACAAGCACGCTAGCCACTTGTAAAAATATTTTATATGCTAGAAAATCCTGATAAGCCCAACTAGACCTTTCTCTTGAGCTGAAAGATTGAAGTTGTGCTGTTTAACAGCTGTGGATTCAGCGAACACTTTCATAATCCATCCATGAAAAATACAAAAAATGATATTATGTGATGGGACACTATGGGAGACGGGTGGAAAGATAACAAACTGTCTAAGTGTCAGGGATTTGTCAACATTTAAACAGACACCCGCTGCTTTTTCTTACTGTCTCTTAACCAGTCTGTCGAGCCACACACAGAAAATCACCAGCAAACAATTTTCCAATTGACTGCACTTGTATGTGTACTTATGTACGCAAACATATTTATGTATGGTATTACTGTATTAATAAGACTGTGTGTGTGTGTGTGTGTCTGTGTGTGTGCATGACTTATTTGGACTGTTATACTTTAAATACCTACTGTTCTGTTAGCATTCTAGTTTGCCAGCCTGGCTTTCCGAACCTGTAGTGTGCAATAAATGTGTCCATGTGTGAGTATGCTATATCAGAGACATACAATATTTAAATCATTTGCTTCAGTTTAAGTTTACTTCTTATTGAGATGAAATGCTGGGTGAACATTTGACAAAACCAGACAGAGCTGAGAATGAAAGAAAAAAAACAAAACAAACAGCATACATTCAGAGGATGTGATGTGGAAGAGAAACGACTGTTGGCTTAGCAAACTACCAAGCCAATTCTCTGGAAATGAGTGTAGGTTAAACACATTCTGGCAAATGTTTCAGCAGCACAACAATGTTATGAAAGCCCTAGGATGAATAACACAGAAAGTAGATTAGAGTGATGTATACTATATATTCAATGATTATTTGCTGCAAAGTATGATTTTCTCATTACCAGGATCCCCTTTTTATCACAACAGTTCAACAGTTATATTATGGTAATGGATATAAAGAAAGCAGGAAGAATAATGTGCTCCATTATGTTGTCACCATTGTATATTTAATAAGCCACTGACAAGAAAGCAATATGCGGAGGGAGGGTATGGTGTTCAAATGAAAAGGAAATGAACACTTAAATGTTTTACAATATTTTGTTATAGTAACAAAACCAAGATGATTATTAACATTAATAATAATTTATTAAATACTGAAAAATGTCTTTATCATAAATAGGCAGTTGAAATGAGAGACCATATTTAATCAGGCTCACGTTTCAGCTCATGTCACACCTGGGAATTGCTAATTAAAAATCAATGCTTTAATGCAGCTTCATCAGCACACTCCATTTCACAGGCCACGTGCAGGTAGTTTTCTTCAATTTTTAATTACACTTTTCATGCTAATATGGAAAACAAACCAAACATTTACCAGTAGGGACACCTTTTCATTTCACGGTGGGATGCTCTCTTGTGTTTATGAAACAAGTAAGAGTGTCTGCCAGTGCATTACACAAGGATGATGTGTGTCTTCTTATCATCTGAGCTTAATTAGCTAGTTTGAAAATCAGCAAAATATCTTGAAACTGATGATGCCTTTCCCAAGATGTGAGGACCACTTTTTCCAACTCTGACAAGGCTGGTATTATATAACAATGTTATAACGGTAAACTTAGTTATTTCAGTCCCTTTTGGGGGGGATCTTTCCAGTCACTGTGTAATTTGCATGTTTTGGAAGGTATGCTGAGCTCTACGATGACACTTGAACTGAAGAGGACAGCTCACAATTATTCAACCCAAACATGCATTTGACAAATGTGCAGCTCAATTTACATACAGTGTCAGTGTAAAATATGATGTGCCCCAGAGACCGTAGTTTATGTTGCATCACTTCAACAAGTATTTCTGCCTAAATTCTTCAATTAACCTTTAACATATTGTAAACATAGACTGATATGGTGGAAATAAATAGGGAATATATACACCTTAATTTTAAAAAAGCTTGACATAAAATTTTGCATAACTACACAAATATTTGTGGCAAGAGGTTGTTCGAATATATGATTTTTCTTTAAGCTATGACACATAGTATTTAATTGCCTGTTCCAGAAACTGCACAAAATCAGACAACATGCAGTCTGCACCTAGACACAGGCTGAGTGAGACAGCATAACTGTGACTGCAAAGTTCAGCTACATGTTATGATTAGAGATAATACATTTAATTGTCCCTGTGGGGAAAGTTGGATTCACAGCTGAGTTGATCCACCATAATTACAAATCATGAAACAAAACAGAGCTTCCTGCCATCAGGTAGACAACATGTCCCACACATTCACAATAAAAAACATTTACCAAAGAAAAAAAAATTAATTTGTATTTCATCATTAAATGTATTTTAGCCTCTAACAATATGCTGCACTGAAGCATCCAAGGACATAATAGCTTATTGTGCCTAGTTTGAATATAAACCATGCTATGTTGCTATCCCACATCTTACACAAGCTTACGTTTGAAACCAAAACCCCAAAGTCACCATGAAAATGTATTTTTGTTGAAAGAAAAAAATCATGGACACTCCAAATAATTAAAAGCGACCCGAGAGATTGAATAGCTGCATATTCGAACAGTCTCAACATTAAAATCACACACGTCTTGCTATGTTGTGCTGGAAAACCTTAGGTCCTAGCATTTAAGTTGATGTTACTTTGACTTTTCCAACCTGCCTAAACATTGTTGCAGGTTATACATATAAACATATAAACAAACCCTAAAAGAGTGCCCTGGAACAGTTTAAAGAACATGACAAAAAACAAAACAAAACCCAAAAACCCCACAATGACTGAGTTTCCAAAATTGCAGATCCCAGTCTGATGATGATAAGCTGGCATTTATCCATAGAAAGCCTCTAGTGTGCCCACAGGTCCAGTGTCCATCACTCAACAGATCAGTGTTTTTTTTAGGTTGAAGCAGGGTGACCTACACAATATTAGGCAGTTAGTTTTAATGTTTTAAACCTGGAATGCATTCACTCACAATTTAGGTTCACAAAGCAGCACTTGCTTATCACTGCACTTTGCAAACGCATACTTAAAAGAGGCAATATGACAGACCACTGTTATTGTGCTTCAAGCCAAGATCTAGTGTCATAAAAGAACATGATACAGTTGACAGCTTAAGCAGAAACAACTCTGGAGAGCGCTGATGCTGACTGATCTTGGTTCTGACAGTTATTAGCCATAATTAAACACTTCTTTCATAGTGTGGCAAGAAGAACAAACCATCCACTGCATTAAGATATGCAGCTGTGCAGTGTTAAAAGCTGAGCTAAAATCAACAAACACATGAATTACCACAGGAGTCTCTGTGATGCTTTGAACCAAGTGTGTAGTCATCATCTGTGCTTAACACTTGATCATAAGCAAAATAATAGCACTTAATATAACATTAACTTAATATATAAATATAACTTAACCCTTGCTTCACTGGAATTATTTCGATTCTGACGGGAAGAAAATCTCAAGAGTTCACCAATTGTTTTTTGACTGTACACTTCTTAGACTCTTAGCATGTTCAAAATGATAGAAAATATAGGGACAGCTTCTTTATCATCTGAACTTTAATCTATTACAGATATTATATATGATTGAACTGTATCGCAAATGACAAAACAAGAAAAAAGAAAAGAAAAAAGAACATACTGATTGTTTTCCAATACACCAAGAGTAGTAATGCTTTTTGTGCAAATACAGCATCTACAGCTCTGAGAATAAATTGAAGCTATTAAATTAACTTGGACTGCTAAATGAATCATTTAACGCAAAGTATTCTGTGAAGTTCTGTAACCGCTACTAATCATAAATAAAGAGAACTACTCTAGCTTTTCCCAAAGATTGCTTTTTTTAATATAAATATTAACATTTTTATGGGCAATTATGTATCTGATACACCGTACAAATCTAGATCCTGATCGATTAATATATGTTTTTTTTAGTTACTATTTTAACTATGGACAAGCAATGTATTTGTTTGCAAAATATCCAGTGAAATATTTTACCCTTTACAAACTACATTTTCAATTGCATATCATCTGCTTAGGTAATAAACAGAGAACGAGTACGTCTCACATGCATCCACAAAACTTACTTAGACCTCCAAAAAGAATGAGGTTGCCCAATCAATAAACTCCTGGCAAACAGTAAGGCCACATTTCTTAAGGTCTTTATAAAACACATATTTCTTCATGAGATTCTTAAAGGTCCTCCATTAAGCTTGATTAATCAATTAACCTTGTGCTAGTTTTAAATGACCTGCCTGAGATGAACATACCAATAATGATAACCCATTCACTTAAAGGAAAGAAACAAACGTTGCCTTAAGAGGGCTGTTGGCAGCACCTGAAAAAACTGTTTAATTTAAGCTGGAGGCGGAAGTGAGAAAAATACTTGCATGTTAACCATGCAAGCCTTATAAAAACGTCTGAGATATGTCTTTGCATTTATTTAGCAACAGCAACAAGTCTTAATAATGTTTTAGTTTAAGATTGGCTGCAAATACCAGACAAATCATTTTTCAAGTACAAAATAAAAACATTCTATGAAAACCTGTTATAATTACTTCGTTATCATGTTAACAGCATCCTTCCCTTTGATATATTTCTAAACAGATCACTGATCGAGAGCATGTTTATCTTAGAGATGTAATTCTTTAACTGCTATGATTTAAACGTTTATCAATAAAAAGATCAATTTCCAATAGGTTAGTGTTACAAAGAGTAAAGCATGAAATTTAAAGATTGTGATAAATCTGCAAACTCAGTCACTAAACTCAGTATTGTTAATCTTCAAATATTAAAAGTTCATAGTCTGTTAGTGTAAATAGTAGGACTATAGCCTGGTGTACAATTAATATAGCTTTGTATATTTCTATCATTTAGCAGGAAGTATGTTTTATTTGTCTAAATCTATTAAATACAATAATATTCATAAACATTTTATGTTTTATATGCAACTGAATATCTAATTTGAAAATGTTATATAATTGAAGACTGTCTCTATGTTCAAGACAATTAATAATCATTTAGAATAATTGTGTCTCCTGTGGATTTTTCAGAAAGGTTGATTAACTGGTTATAAATTCTTAAAATAATATCTACTATTTATTCTTCACTGAAAAATCCTCATTAACAGCTGCATAAATGTAAAGCCAAAATCAATAGCCTGGGGCTCAAAATGAGAGATACTTTGGAAATTCTTTGAAATATAATAAGTTTTCTTTTCACCTAATGTTTCAAAATGAAGGTTGGCTGATCCAAGGCCTTTAATTCTTAGCAGATGTGACACAGTCTGCTATTATTGCCCCATAGTAAATGCATGCTTGCAAGTCCCCTCAAAAACGTACGTACATAACGTGAGTGTTTATGTTCAGAGTTTGAAGTTGAGCAAAATCCTGAGTCAAGAAAGTTATTGTTGGCACCTGTTGCATGTACAAGGCCATGCTAGACTCTGTTCATGTGATGGCAATTTTTGATCATACCACATAAGATTCCTTTGGTTCCATAGTCCAAAATCATGAATTGTTGAATTATAAACCTCTTTGTATGTGTCATTAAAATGTAGCTTGATTAACTGTTACACTTTGCGGGTCTGAATATTAAATAAGAGCACTTCCTCCAGATTGCTATGAACTCTGCCTCAGCATCAGTGTGCGTGACAGATACCTAAATCGAAATAATCCTAGCAACAAGGGAGATGACAACATTTCTCAGTAGAAACAGCTGTGCTTGAACGATAACTGAGTCATACACTGGCAGGAAGCACAGGGCTTAAATTCCCTGACTTCCTGTCCAAGTTTGACACCTAAAGAAGGGAGAGAAGAAGATGGCATACGACCCTGTCACTTAAGCTTGTGAAACTGTGCAAAAACGAAGCAAATATCCACTGACAGGCTCATGTGTACACATACACAGTCACTCATTTTCTGTATATTTCTGCATGTGATTCACCACCTGCTATTTTAAGACCTTTTTTTTTTGCATGTAAAAAAAAAAAGCAGTATACAATATAACTCAGGCAAGCATTATATGACAACCTGCTCATAACACACAGCACAACACAGCACGTGTTAGATTTGAAAACTTCGCCAATAAATACGAATCAAATGTTACTGAATTAATCTTGAAACTATGATTGTATATTCTTGGTAACAGGCTCACAATCAAAATGCTGATTCTAAGGCTTAGGTTGTTAAGGTAGTATTGTTAGTATCCTAACATTTGGTAATTAGTGCAAAAACACAAATCTAAGAAAGCTACAGGTGGTTTTATGGTTGAGCAGAAGTAGCATGTTTGCTGTCTGCTCCACCCCACACACTGCCCATCTGTCTGCAGTGAGCTCTGCTGTCAGATAGAAGCAATGTACAAATGCCCTGTGGGCCACTCTTGCTTGTGCTGTTGTTGGTTGCACAAACGTTTTAACATACAAAAAGCTCAAGTGAAAACGAGTGTTAAAAACTATGAAAAGTGTCCACTGCAGCCACTGTCTGTGCTTTTCATATTAAATTTTTGTATCTTTGTTTTTCGTGGTTCTCCAGTTACCAGTGAACTCCGCTGTTGCGCCTTTCTCTGTTCTAGCCCACTTGTAAGCCAATCAACATTTGGAATTCAGGCTCTTAGAGGACTGCACAGGAACACATCTTGGGAGGGTGAAAACCCATGTCCCCCCTCTGTCTGAGGCCCCGTTTACACATATACGTTTTCCCTTAAAAACGTATACTTTTTCCTTTGTTTGCGCCTTTCATTTACACACAAACGGAGATTTTCCCCCGAAAACGAATCTTTCTGAAAACTCCGGCAAAAGTGGAGATTTTGGAAAACGCCGTTTTCGTGTAGCAGTGTGGACTGCAAAAACGGAGGTTTTTGGAAACGATGACGTATTTTAGTCATGTGATGCAGTCATGTGACCAATTCAACTAGATGGCGGACGGCATTGTACAGCAGTTGCTTTGTTTGCTCTCAATTTTGACAGCCCTATTAAAGATTAATATCAGTTTGTACATGCTCCAGATAGCTTTTCTTCAAAGACGACGGAATGTAAAGTAAATAAGTAAATAAACGGCAGACGGAAATGACGCAGGTCGAATCGTCTTACGTTTCACGCATGCGCGGTACAGGAACGTAAGCTTTTTCGGAAATGATTGAAAACGATAGTGTGGAC
>VVHJ01002315.1:11474-21724 GCA_015107715.1 Tylochromis polylepis | reverse complement strand
GTCACGCTCCCGCCCACACACCCGCTGGACGTGACCGCGAACACGCCCCCCCATACACTTTTTACGTAGCCCGGCTCTTCCAGTTTATCTGCTGATGGGTTTACCGCGACTGACGACTCGTTCAATTAAGGTAAATACAACCACGTCACTATTATGAAAAAGACACAGCTTGACAAACAGTCGGTCGTGGTTTTGTAACGTAAACGCTGGAGCTCTGCCATTCCCGAACAGAGATACGCAAGTTTCTCCGTGACTGCAGCTGCCAGTCAAAGCTGTTATGATGACGTTGCACCCCAATTTAAAAGCATTATGGTCGTAATTAGAATCAAACTTATGGGAAAGGAGACCCTTTGAACATAAATCAGCGTGATGAGAACTACTGATAATGAAAGAAAGAATCTTTGGAAAAAATTGTATTTATTTATTTATTCATCTGAGGAGAATGTTTTTTTTATTTTAGTCTGACCCCAGTCCCATCCACTAACATGGAGAAGGCGGGGTTTATGACCTACACTGCAGCCAGACACCAGGGGGCGATAGAGACGTTTTGGCTTCATTTTTGGGGAGCTGTTGCGTCGTCCATGTTTTCTACACTCATTGGTATATATGTAACAAAAATGTTATCTGTCTCACATAGTATTAGCAAAACTCACCTATGTAATGTAAGTACAATGTGAAAAAAACAATCAGTGCACAGCCACCATCTATTCCCTTATTTACAAGGGTCACCACCACCATGTCTGATCCGACAGATTTTTAAACCGGATTTCTGTCCTAATAAATAAAAAAAATAATAATAATAAAAAGAGGGTTTGTGTCTCCTCCTGGGATCAAATGAGAGAGCTTTCACTTATTAGGTGAAATGTAAACACTATGGAGCCATTAAACAGTGCACAGATACATCAAGGTTTAAAAGAAGAAAAAAGAAATATTTATTTGCTACATTTATAAGTGTTTCACAAAACTGAGCAAAACAAAACAAAAATTGCAAATTGCCTTCTGCTGCCTCCTAGGCCTCCTCTTATCTTTATACTTCCTCTGTGTTCTTGCTATTCCATCTTCTTCCCTAACGCCTATATACTCACTCAAGGCCCCTGTTGGATTCTGACATATGACTGAATTATCTTTCCAACTGAACTTGAACACGAGTGAGACAAATTGTTAATCAGGGTGTTGCATTTTCAAAGCCTATAGTATTCCTAGATGATCAATTTGTGCTCAGAGATTTGCAAAACAGTGATTTAGAATTCCACTTGAGTGAGACCAGTGCTTAGCAGTTTTGGGTCAAGTTATCAATACATGAGATTTATATTTTCAGAACTGTGTGCATTGTAAGCACTGAAAATTTATACCCACTCTCTAAAGACAGTATATATTTGCTTGTTCTTCAAAAATCAAGGCCTTTAAAAATGTTATGTGAATACCATTTTCTTTTTTTCTTTATTCTTTTTTTTTTTACTTGAATTTCAAGAGTATTAAGAAAAATTATTAGGAATATTAACTGTTACAGCTAAATTAGTGCTATTCAATTTAAATTTGCTACTATCCTTAAGCTACTTTCTGTCATCATTCCTGGCATGCTATGCTGCTGAAGCACTTCCCGCTCTTAGACTGTAATAGAAAACTTTATACTTACTACAACTTTGAAATCCCTCAAAGTACTGAGAGTAGATGCTTGTCAAAGGGAAGTGGTCCACCCATGATACTCCTGGGACTTGTGGATGAGCGTATTACGAGCCGCTGGCAGGTGCTGGAGCACAGTGTGTATATCACACTGTAGTAATATTAATAAAACCTGAAGTGCTTTCCAGGCAACTCTCACCATTTCCCAATACTGGCTCAAAGCAATAAAAATGTCCACAGGTGGGTGTGCAGGGATGGTGGATAACACAGTGAAAAAGAAATGTATGAAAACTGTGTGACTTGAATTCCCTGCTATTTGAAAGGCTTTGAAAGTAGTCCCTATCTGCACTCTCACAAGATCAGTTTTTTGTGTCATATGAGTCTGTGATAATGCAGTTTTTTGCAGGTCCACAGCCTTGTAATGGGTGTAATTTTATGACCATGGAGTACAGGGATGTGTTGACTGGATTTCAGAACGCTTGTTGTATGAAAAGCTGAATTTGATGACTATATCCCACATTTTGTCCTTGTTCTCTCTTAGCTTTCCTCTGTTTCTTTAATGTTTGTATTGTACATATTAATCTGCTTGATTTTCATTAGCCTCATCTATTATCTGTTTTCTATTTTTCCACTTTATTTTTATTCTCTACCTAGCTCTCATTTCCGTGTCTCCATTTCCCTTGCTGCCGTCTTAACCAGTTATTTACACCTCTTACTTTTTCGCTCTATTATCCCATCATTTCTCTTTACAGGTCCATCTTGCCCTTTCCTGCCTCTTTTATCTTCCCTTTCCCCTTTTTTAATAGCTCCCTGGATGTCAACTGCCTCTTATAGCTATCGTTTTCTCTTGCTCCCTCTAGCTTTCCTTTTGTGTCCTCCTTTATACTTCTGCTGTGTGTAGGCAGGAGGAGGGCAGAAGAGATACATATGAAAGAAAGACAAAGGAGAGATCAGAGTGACCACCAGATGAAGTGCAAGAATGCCAGTATGAATAGTAAATGAGAGAGCTCCTAAGGCTGAACTAATTGAAAACCGTTCTCCCCTCTAAGTCAGTTTAGCAGCAGTAGTTTTAAGGAAATTCTCAATGAGATAGCAACAAAAGTAGAAAGGGGAAGAAGAGAAAGAAGAGAAAGAAAGAAAGTATGGATGATAGCACAAGGCAAGTTAGAGAAAGACCGAGAGATTGGATAACAAATATAAAAAAAGAGAACAGGCTAGCTCCTCTAGCCAGACTAATTGAATTCCGATTTTCCCTCTGAGATTGGTTAGCAGCAGCAGGCAGGCAGACAGGCTTTCCCCAGCATGGATCAACTCTATCCAACCAATCACACTAATACAGTGTTTATGTCCAATCCAGTGCAGCCTGGTCAATAACTTCTTCTTCAGTACAAAGCTAAGAGAGAATTTGCTGCAGCCAAAGCCAACTTAAAAAAAAATGAAACACAATTGAAACGCCCAAAATGACTCCTGGAACTTCTGTCTAACTGATAAATCATATTTCGTATGTAGTCTATTATCATTTTATATTTTAACAAAAATCAAAATTAGGTAAAGCAGTGTAAACTGACAAATGTGAAATGCAGTACATTTAGCCAGGTCTGTATTGGTGCTGCTTGCTCTCAGGAGGCAGTAGCCAATGGGGATCCAATTACTGGAGAACATATTACTTTGTCCTTAAAGGATGAGTCAGGGGAAGTCTATATTTTTTTTAATATGCCAAGAAATCCAGTGTAAGACCAAAGCTGAATTGACTATGCTAACAGTTATTACCTGTGTAACCTAAGCCTAGTATAAATTATTCCTCTACGCTACAGATCCACCTTGTTGGGTGTAATATATAAAATTCATATCAGTGAGCCATACTGTTCCACTGGCTGACATGTTCATGGGCATATTTGAGTTGACCTGTCATCTGCCATGTACAGTTTCAGTAACAGGTGCTCAAAGGTGTAATATCCTGCTGTTTGCTGAAATCCCAGAGCATTTTTTCATAATGGAGCAAAGATTTGTGACCATTTTTTAAACGATTCTTATTATCTTCAGTTAGAACTGGTGGATGTAGGTTGACAGAAAAAATGGTCACACAAAAATCACAGATGATATTGGTGGTATTTAATTCATTCACAGTAAGTAAAATATAGAAGGCCAGTTGGCCTTTAGTTACTTCAAACAATATTCTCTTGTGTCTAATGGAAGTTTGCGTGCATGTGTGTCCAGGTGCGCTTGCCTGATCCTAATTGCACATTTGTATTTGAGTCTTGTCTGCACTTAGACTGCCTGTGTGCCTCCAGCTGCGTCGTAAAGCATGAGGGTGTCTCTCTCTATGCTCATTATTTGACTCGCTCTCCTCAGTCTCCTCTGTCTTCCTCAGTGCTCTACGTCACTACCCATCACCACTCAGCCTTTATGAATATTTAACCAGTGTTCAAGCTTCTCTGCTCTCTGCACACTTCTTCTTTTATTTCCGTATTTTTTTCTCTTATCCTCTGTCGTACCTTTATGTTGCTGCTCCACACATTTGTCTCTCTCTGTCTCCTGCTGAAACTCTTGTAAGTCATCTGTAGTCTCTTTCTCTCGATTTCTCTCTGTCTGCCAGTCTCTGTCTCTGTTTCGGTACATCATTTGCTCTTCGGTACAGTGTAGGAGGAAGCTACTGTGACACACCCTGCCCCTTAACGCCCAGTCGTTGTTTCTTATTTAATCTGTTCCGCTTTATTGAATTTAATTATTTCTAAATGATTAACTCAGAGTTCAGGGTGGGATGTGGAGGGGGAGCAGGAGGACATATGTTGTGCGATAGGGTAAAAGGGCCACTGGAAGAAAGATAGTGAGGATCGTGGCTTTTTGTTTTGGAGCCAGGCAGAGTAAATAGCCTTGCGTGCACACTCATCAGTCTTTGATTCCATTACTGCAGCATGACTGCAAATGCATGCCCCGCTCCCACCCGCCAGCTCTTCTCACCCTCAAACGCACTAAACACAATTGCAATATGTACTTTTCTTTGTGTAGTCTTGGGACAGAGAAAAAGAATATTTGCATATTTTCTTAAAATATTATGCTACATATCTGAATGTCTACAGGTGCCAAATCAGTCTATTTTTCATGTGTCAGTGTGTGTGTTTATTTGTGTTTCTGTATGACAGGTATAAAGGAGAAGCAGGTAATGTTTGCTTTCGCATTGCCATACCTCAAAAAGAGGTATTCATTACAGTGCCACAAGGTGCTGAAAGCAGCTGTAATGATTTTCAATATGCTGTCAGCTCTTTATATGAAAATGTGAAAAGAAAAAGTAGAATGATGGGCTTTAACAATGCTGCAGTGCCCCTCCAATCACAGTGGAAATGCTCATATAGAGTTGCAGATACAAAACCCAGAATGGACTTGCATAAATCCATAAACATAGGCATCCATCCACATAGTGTGCACACCTCTGAAATGTCATTTCAGATTCCAGACTTATATGTATAATTCAAACTGAGAACACAACTTTTGGATGGTAAGACAGCATCTTTTTTCTTGCCATTTTTCAGACGACAAATTTGGGGTGGGGTGTTTGGATCAGGGGTTGCATTACTGGCTGAACATGGGTAGCAGAGGTAACCTAAGCAATAGGATCCCAGGACATTTTAGTAACATTACAATAAGAGATGCAGAGTTTCTATTTCACTACTAAGGGGCAAAAAAGAACAAATGCTGGATCTAATCATCATTTAAAGATTCGATTTCTACTCATTTATTACACAGCCGAGTCAGCAGTCTTAGGTGAGACATAGCCTATTGTGCACTCGTAACTGTATGAATCCAGCAACCAACAGGTGTCAACAAAGCTGCCAACAGGTGTGAATTTCTTGAGCTAGTGCATACACCTTGATTCTCTGATTAAGGATATTATTTATATTATTATAAAATGTATAAAATAAATTTTGACTAAAAAGGCCTTTCGTGTTTTATTAAATAGCTGCATCTCAGTACAGCACCATGTTCCATCTAAAAAATGAGGGAATTGCATAAATTCGGGAACATGGCAGAACAGCTGAGTTTAGTAGTTTTTCATAACTTATAACTTATTTCTCATGGCAAATTACATGTATCTGTAGTTACTGTCTATTATTCTTTCACTTTAAATTTGGTAAACCCTGTAAACAGGTGGTGTAACTCTGTAAACAATTATCCCCCCATAATTACTTTCTGATAGAAAGCTACCTCTTTAATAATTAAACTAACTAAACAAAAATCTAAAAACAAGTAGCCATGTCATTAGTTACACTTTGCTAGTACTGGGTTTGGTCTCCTTTGGCTTTCAGAGCTGACGTGACTCTTCATAGCATAGATTCAAGAAGTTGCTGGAAACATTCTTCAGAGATTTTGGTCCATATTAATATGATAGCATCACACGCTCGCTGCAGATTAGTGAGCTGCACATCCATGATATGAATCTCCACATCCTAAAGATGCTCTGCTGTGTTGAGAGCTGGTAATTGTGAAGGCCATTTGAGTACAGTGAACTAATTGTCATGTTAAAAAACCCAGTCTGAGATGATTTAAGCTATGTCACATGGTGCCACAGAGTAAGATTGGTACACTGTGGTCATGAATGAGTGGAAATGCTCAGCAACAATACCCAGGTAGGCGGTGGTCTTTAAATGATGCTCTGTTGGTAAAAAAGCATGAAATGCATTCTTGTTGTTTTCACCGTGGTTAAAGATTTGAAATAAGCAAATACAGTTAAACAGGTGTACCTAACAAATTGACCAGTGAGCATACGTAGCTGTAGTTAAATAAATCCTAGAACAAGATCTAAACATCTGTAATTAAATAAATAAGTCCTTCACATTTTACTGTGATGGAAATCCTAATTAAACTAATAAAACAGCTTTGTCAGTGGCACACATAGCAAATTTGTTTGATAATTATTAATGAATTATATGGGATGTAATTATGTTGCCACAAGGAAATTAATTTTACTCTTTTCAAACATGCTATACCTCTCTTTTTGAGTTATTTGAAGTACCAGTTCATTAAAATTCTCAAAAGCCGTTGGGTCAAGGCTTGGTAAAATGCAGTTTAGCGGTGCACTAAGTAGGTTTAAGCAGAAATACTGGTATTGTGCTACACTAGGTAGTAAAAAGATAGCTTAGTCACACAAATTAACTACTTCTTCTCCATCCCCTCCATAATGTTCGTAGCGCTAGCTGATCAGATTGCAGCATTGTTTTAGGCATTTGGCTGTATCTGAGTGGAGAGTAAAGCCTTGTACACTTCAGATGCCATCCTGTTGCTTCTCACACTGGAAGATATACATACCCATGCCATAATGCTCCCTCTACCATGTTAGACAGATAATGTGGAACGCTTCAGATAGTGAACTATTTCCTTCCTCCTACTCCATACTTCTCTTCCCATCATTCTGGTACAAGTTTCATCCATTTAGTTATTTATTTTTTATAGAACTATGTAGGTAAGTATTTTCTAGCAAAGTCTAATCTGACTTTCCTTGTATTGAGAGTAACTAGTAGTTTGCACCTTGTTGCAAATCCTCAGATCTTATGTCAGCCTCATTTTGATGAAATGACTCACCTGGTTGTCAATCAATTGTCCCATTAATTTTCAACTATACTATAAAATAGGGGACTGTGCATAAAAATAGCTTTAATTCTTATACAGTTCATACAAAACCTTTGCAAAACATTTTAAATTAAAGTTGAAAGTCCTCACTTCAATCACGTATTGATCATTTGATTTACAATCCACTGTGGTGGTTTACAAAACTGCAAGAATCTATGCCCCAATAATATGGAGGGCACTGTACTGTATGTGTCCAGTGCATTTGGACCACACCATAGTCATGCACTTGCTTAAGCATACTGTGATATCTCTCCACAGGGGACATAATTCAAAGGAATTGATTTTTTAATATTATTATTGTTTGTAGTGCTTCTACACGATGCCAGCTAGCAGCAGAGGGTTAGGATGGGCTAATTAGTAGAACCATAACCCTCTTAGCAAAATGTAAAGTTTATTCAGTTGCCAGTTAATTATTGCTTAAAGCATTCGTGTAGCCTCTCTGCTTCACGAAGTCCACAAGTTTGGTACTGGAGCCTGTCTGCTTACTAAATATCTTGATTTGTAGTGGTTTGATACATTGCTGGACTAAAACACTAACTGGTACCATAATGTGCCACAGTTACCATCAGGATTATCGTTTTTGAAAATGAAAAACAGCATATGATTTTGAATAAGCAGGTCACTTTTAATAACAATGATAATGATTGATGATATACATTTGCAAATATACATTAAATTGCAAGTAGCTGCTTAGATGGTGACATAAGATGACATTCGTTTTAGATACACCACCTGCGCAACAGGTGCGGCTCATTTTGTTGATAAGTTGATTTATGATTGTGGAAGAAAACAGTGCTAATTTTGGTTCAACAGACAAGATGATGAAGCAGAAGGGACTATGGTATAAAAATTGAGAAGATAACAGAGGGAGGTGGGAGAAATGTAAATAGCCAACAGGTGGTGTTTAAATTAGGTAATGAACGAAGTCATAGAGGAGAGTCTAATGTCCTTTTCCTCATTGCCTTAATGAGGCTATTTTTTCTTTTAATTTCTATCATAAAAAGAGGGGAAAAACACATTCTCAACTTGCATCAGTAACAGCTTCATAGCTGCAATGCCAAAATCAACAACCTTCGGCACTAAGAATAAGAGACGCTTGAGGGAGTTTTGAAATACAAGTAGGCTCTTTGTCACCATCACCACCCCAGAGTGAGATTTACATAAATGTGGATTTATTTTGTTTTGCACTTAACAAAAACCTGAAATTATAACATTAAATACCATGTTCTTAAAATTATTACCTCATATCTACAAAATATGATGAAACAGAAACTCCTTAAGGAAATGTGTGACACTAGTCCTTCCATTGTTTTTGTGTTACTCTGCTTCTGTAAGGTCTCATGTATATCTGCAAAAATCTTTGTCCTGATCAGAGAACATGAAGGAGGTATTTGCTTTTACAGCCTATTCCACAATCATCAAAACTGAGCACAAAGTCTTTGAAAAATTGTTGATAAAACAAATTCACAGACAAAACATGCGCTGACTGATTCTATTGTAGGCACAAGCACAGGTAGAAATGGATGATCCTGAAAGCCTGTTCATATCTGCTTTTATTGTCCACTGAAAATCAGGCTTTTGCTTCTTGGCATAGGTTTGCATTCACTCTGCCTTACCACTTAGCAGTTTCTGTCATGGCTAGATTTGTGTCGGCATCACTGATTGTGTATAAAGCGTAACCTTTTTGTTTTACGTTGTGTTTGCAACTTTTCTTGATTGTTCTTTGTGCGGGCTTTACATGTACTGTGCCACACTCAACTCTTTAAAATGGTGGCAAATTCTGTTTAAAGACATATAGCTACCCAGGTTTAGTAAGGGGCACTTTGAAGTGGAAACACTTAAGATTACTGTTTTGATGGATTTGCTATCATTTTATGTGCTGAGAACTGGCAGGATTGGGGAGGACTGGCATAAAGACGTTGATTTACATGGGTTTTCATCAATGGCTCAATCTGTTTACATCTGATGATGTTGTAAAATTAATTAAAGCCTAGTCTTTTAACTTGCAAAGTGAAATATATAAAGTTGTTGTCACCTTGTAAACAAATATCAGATATTACTTGTAATTAATGTAACATAAAGGCCAGCTTATGCTCTTGCTGCTGTAGATAAAGAACAGCAAAATATTACATGATACTGAAAAGTCTTCACTTACCAGTGTTTTACACAATTTCCTGGTCCAGTACCTAATGTATGAAATAAATTAATGCAACATGTCACAAATCACTGGTTTACCATTTAGCTATGTCATGTGAGAAATGGGATTTGGCATGAAACCTTTCAGTCCTTCTAATAACCTTGACAACTTTGAGCAAGTATTTTTTTCATATAAAATGGTCTTTGAGCTACACGTACAAGTGTCTCACTACAGCTACATCAGATTGTGTTAGAATGAGACAATCCTCTAAAGGAACCCATATAGAAGTCTCCATATTGCATTACTGTGAGAGCATACAGGCAGCTTTAAATGAACACTTACAACTGGGGCTTCATTGTCTCTCTCAAGGACTTCTGAGCTGTGTGTTTACAACAAATAGTCTGAAGGGTTTGTTCCATTAGTTTGGCCTATGTGGTCAGGTGGGTAAACTCAGACCAGACCAAGGAACTGACCTGAGAAAAGTGAGTATGGCTGTCTTGTTTGTCTTCCTCTCTTGCGGAAATGACTTCAAAATGCATTTGATCACTGTAATATAAACAGACGAATGTTGACATCGGAAGGCCTTGAGTTAGTCACGCTTCTAACTCTGTACTGTGAACCCACACAAAAAGACTCATACAGACATATAACAATTGGATTAATTGTTCCACAATTAATCCAGTGTTACCCTCAATCACAATTTCAGCTTCCTGAGTGATACTGAAAATATTCACCAACTAGAGGTGGGCAGATTGATCCAAATATCAATAGTATTGATATTGGTATTGAATCGATACTATCGTGTTAAGATTGATACTGTTTCTATCCTCTAAGTTCAGTATGTAGCCCACTGAATTGTAGGTTG
>VVHJ01002315.1:0-11454 GCA_015107715.1 Tylochromis polylepis | reverse complement strand
CTTTTTTGTGTTTGTTTGGGTTTTTTTGGGGTGGGGTGGGGGTTAAAAAAATAAACATCCAACAT
Organism: Tylochromis polylepis; assembly: GCA_015107715.1. Lineage (NCBI taxonomy): Eukaryota > Metazoa > Chordata > Actinopteri > Cichliformes > Cichlidae > Tylochromis > Tylochromis polylepis. Next base: position 11,389 of record VVHJ01002315.1, on the reverse strand, counting down.
ACGCTATTAAAAATGTCTGAACATTTTTGTGTTGGTGGTGATGTTTATTTTAAAGACAGGTACATTTACATTCCAGGTCTCAAAAAAACATGAAACGTTTAAAGGTGCATTTTGTTGTTTTAACTCTTTATCATGGAAAAATAAAAATCACAGTGGTTTAGTGGTAATTAAAATGTGTTCAGAATTTGCAAATTAATATGTCTCATAAATCATGACACACTGGTATTAGCATTGGTATGGGAAATACTGGTCCAATATTAACTTTGTATAAATGTAATAAATTTAATATAAATTTGCAGCACTACCACCAACAAGAATGCAAAACAAGCTTTAAACAAAGACAAATCAAGCGCTCCCTAAAACGCCGCCTCACGACATGTCTGCAAGTTGTGCTCTGCACTGTGCAGCTTAAAGTTTCCTGGACTAGTCTGGACAAGAAACACTACATCAAAAAGCAGTTATAAAACAAAATTCAAATGTCTGGTACAACAGAAGGCAAAGAGCTTGTCCCTTGAATCCGATCATGATCCGTTGTTTGCAAGTAGGCTACTTCAGTTTTAGGGCAAGTGATTTATTCCAGAAAAAATCATGTGCAAAGAATGCTGTGGACTTGTGTCTGTGCCGCAAAGCAGTGCAGCTAATTTGAAAACATATCATAACCTAAAGTGTTTTTTCTTATATCCGAATCCTAGAATGCTGCTTGCTTTCCAGCCTGGTGACCCATTCAGATCTTTCTACTTAAACATTCTTATATACTGCAATTTGTCTTGTTGCCTTAACCAGAGTTTACCGTTTGCCTTGAGTATAAATACACATGAGAAACACAATATTTGACTAGGTATTTGCTGCTATAAAGTCATGCATGAACTGTTACTGCTGACTGATGAGGATTAATTGAAGGCAGGGAATGGAAGAGGATGAAGAGCAGATTAAGTTTTTGTGTATGTTACATATGTGTTCCTGTAAATCAGTCCAGTGAGCTGTTTATACAAGTATGTTCGTGTTAAAACACTTTTTGAAGATTACTAACACCTGAAGGACCCACAGGCAGGTAGACAGATAGATGAAGTGCTTGTGAAAAATTGTGGAAACCAGTATCTCTGTTTCACCCGATATGTAATGGTTGTGGGATTTATGGGGTCAGTCTTTCTCTTTCTGTCTTAAAGTACAGAGACTTGTCTCTTTCCTTCCATTGAAACTGTACAGTTTTCCTTTCTATTACTGTGCAATTCGCTGAATTGATCTTGCTTGGATTTGAAAACTTTTTACTGCATTATGTTTGTTGCTTTGTCTGTATACATTGATTTATCTTCATCTGTAGTTGCGACATAAGAAAACTTAAGTATGAGAGTCCCTTTGAGAATCAGGAAAGTTTCCTCCTTATGTGAGGGGTTAGTGTTGCCACAAAACCCCATCCATTATAGATTGTTATTGAGCTGAAGATCATTTTTCACCTGGGATGACACAGTAGGGATTTTTCAAAAAATGTCAACAGCTCAGTGTGATTGCTCAGTGTGATACAGCTACCTCATTTCGTAAGAAACCTAGCCTTATAGTCAAGGTATCTGACTAAGACTTCCTGTCAAAGTGGGGCTCTTTAAGAATTGAAGAGCCACTTATAATAGTACTTAACTGATTGGAAACCCATTGTATGTTTAGCATGTTTTTCTGTAAATCTCCAAGCACTGCACTAGTAGAGATAACCACTTATACAGGGCTCTGTTTGCAAATATAACTACTAGCAAGTCCACAGTGAACATAAAATCCCTTTGGCCTCAGTGCACCTCTTTAAACCCTCCCTGACCACCACTGCTTTTAATCTCCATGCTTGATCACAAATAAAATTCAGGAACATGTAGTTAATCACCACAGCGGTTCCAGCATGCTCTCCCCTCACCAAGTCTGCTTATTGACTCAGGCAGCACCAGCAATCAGCCTACTAAGCTTTTAATCTAAAACACAATTACCACCTATGATTTGATGGTTCCAGGCAGTAATGTTTTTTGTTACTGCATGGAAAGGCTGCTATAGTCCTAATTTGCACACTCCATTGGCCAGTTAGACCAATATTCAAAGGCAGGACAAATATTTATGCAATCATTTATTTGTGGATGTACACGTAATAAAACCAGTACTCCATAAGCAGCACTGTTGTGATTATGCATCAAGATAGCCAAAACAACGATTAAGAGATAATAAGTATAATACAGTCCATTGCCAGTAAACAATGTGTTATAGTTCTTCACAACATAATGATTTTAGTTTGAACACTAGATGGTTCACAATTATGGAGAACTTGTACTCATCAGTAGTTACCAAAGAAATGTAGTACTTGATTTTAACTGGTGTTTTGAATTGATTGGGGTGGCATCGGGCTAGCAAATCATGAAACATCTTGATTAAAGAAAAAAAAACAAACATCTGCCCAGATAACAGTGAAATACATGACTTTGTTGTGTTTTAAGCACTACTTGCTGTGATGACAGGGGTATTATACAAAAGTCTTGCTGTTTTCTGTGAAGGGTTGCAGAGCTGATGGGAAGTTAAATAGCGCCACAAGTATCACCTGCTTCCTCCCTGCTCCCCCTTGGTTCACATCACGTGCATTTTACCTTCCTGCCTTTCTGGATGCTGGGCACTATCACATCTGTTTCCCTGTTTTCCTAGTGAGACCCAATTATATTGCCACTGTTAAGACCCTGTAGACACTCGAACCTTAGAGAGCTTTGGAAAAAGGGATGCTGTTTAAAGTATATAAATGTGTTCGACTGCATTTGTTTGTCAGACAAGGCACATCCCATGGAGATAAATTAATGCATCGAAATTTACATCACATTAAAAAGTATTTATTTTGACCGTGAATAAACGATTGTTTTAGAAAAATATCATAATGAAAAAGTGAGAGGGTCCTGGCCTTTTTATAGCTGCTGACTGGCTCATTGGAATGGGGTTAATGAGATTTCTGGCATGTTTTCTCTTGAGCCAAAGAAAAAATAGTAGTTTTCACATCCCGCTTACTAAATATTTAAACAGTTTCATATTTTTTCCCACACAACAGTTTGATGTGAAAACCTCAGTCAGGAGATTTTTTGCAACATATTGATTGCAAATATAGCTTTTTTTCAGCTGATTTAAATAACTGTTATCGTGAGGTAATTCTCTAAAAGTGTAGAAAAAAAGATAGAATAGAAACTTTGTTGTTCTTGTTCAGCTGACAACAATAGCCCAAAAGATTTTTATTTATTGGTTTGGTCAGTAAAGACTAAATTATCACCAAGGGCTCTTGTGGTGTGCAATTTGCTTTCTTTTGGATCAGATGATGAGAAATGTGTTAAAATGAAAGTGTTTTAAATAAAGCACTGGCATGCTCTGTGGAGAAATAGTTTTCATCAAAGCAATCTGATGGTGCAGCCAGTGGAAATTACTGAGCCGTATGCTTCCAAATGGCTTAGTTTGACCCTTCTGACGTAAAAGAATTTGCTAATCAAGTTCATACTTTGCCAAATTACTGGCTCGTTGGTGTTTTTGTTGTTGTGTTGATGTAGCTCACCAGGAACATGGAATTTCTTTTTTATTTTAATGACAGCATGATAAAGACCAATAGTGTAATTGACTGTCAGTGCAGACAACACGTTCTATGTATTTGTGGTGTCTTAATGTGGAAACAGCCAGGCAATATCTCCAGCAGACACCTTTAAAAGAAATACTTGAAAACATGGAATAGCTGGGGACAATGGAGACAGTCACTGAAAGCCTGAGACTGAAAGAAATACACACAAAACACAACTACACACAAAGATGAACCTACATCTACAGACTTGGACAAATCTCTATATAAAGGTGTAGATAGATTAGAACAAAAGGGGACAAACTTAATAGGGGACCACAAGTATGCTTGCTATTTTTTCTTTTCCCAGAGCAGAAATGACCACTCAAAGATAGGTCCTCAGGTATCAATCCAAAGGAAACTCAACACTGTTGAACACTGAAAAGAAAAAATAGATTTAAAAGTGGGAACTAGAACAAGTTTTGAATATCCTGAAAATGTTGTAGTATAAACTTTGAATCACCAGAACATTTCAGCAGCATATTTGCTGCAGGGGGGAAAAAAAAGTTAACCATCCCATACAAAGGCGTACTTGTGGCAGGCGAGACAGACAAGCAGGAGAACAGAACAGAGACAAAAGTAGAAATGAAAGGAAGCTGCGTTGTTTACAATAGTCTGATGTGCAATCACAGACATTAATCTTCTTTATGTATCTGCAGGTACATATTTTTCTTCTCTGTAGACAATACCGAGGCATGCTTTCGTTTATACAGATAAACTGACTCAGCAGTCTCGGTTAGTCTACATAATGGGTATTCAAGAGCTGGAAGAGTTCATCAAAAAAGTAGAGATGCCTTTGCTGACTTGATATCACAAAGGCAGCCTTAGACCACGAGATAACATGCAGTAGATATATTGTACATCATCTGGTTCAAATCGGGAAAGATTGTGGTTAGAATTGAAGGCCTATTAATCACACCCCACACGAAATAGCAAAACACAAATGTATACTAAATGTAACTTAAAAAATGGGGCACTTTTTGAAAGGCTGTTTTACCGGATTGCATTATGTTGAAAAATAGTTCACATTATCGTGCATACCTTTGTAAATCCTAAACGTGTTTCTAATTTGGCATTTAAGTGTTGCTGTGACAAATGGTTACTCTCAAAACCGCTTCAGATTTTCAACATTAATCAGCAACATCTCTCCCCCTCCCAGTATAATTCTATTTTTCTTTTGCCAATATTGAAATTTCTCCTAAATGGGAAAACACTGGCTGCTTTAGTGGATAAAGGCATATTTGAAGCCCGTGCTTTTGCGACTAAGCATTGCAGTGGATGTCCATAATATAATTTAGGCCATTTGGGGAGAAGCCTTTCTGCCCATGATGTGTCAGTGAGCTACAGCTTAGCCCCAGAGGGCTGCCGCTTTAAGCCCTAATGAAGAGCAGTATGTCACTGACCATATGGCAGGAGTCATGGTGTTAGTACAGACACTCAATGCCAGCTGAAACATGTTAAGGTGGCAGCAGAGCATATGTGTATACTTTAATGTGTTTACAGTATTTACATGCAGTGATAATTGTGTTGAAATGCCTGCATGTATGCTGATTTTGTACATGCAAGTGTGCTCATGAGTGTGTATCTGTAGCTGACAGTAGGTTGCACTATGTGCCAGATAGCCTGGCTTTGGAAAGCCGACAGACTGCCTGGTTTTTCATCAGTGCAGGTCACTGGCTGAAAGTAAGGCTTGAGAGGACCTGCTGGGTAGACAGACTGTCAGCCACATCAAGTAGACAAATGGTACAGGCCAGGGCCTAGGGGCATCCAGCAAGGTCAAGGGTCATAATCAGCACACAGAGACATGTGACAGCTGTCAATGATTCTGACACAGAACTGATGGTAATCAATATGCTCTGCTTCTTTAGGTACTAGGGCTGCAACTGCAACTTGATTATTGATTACTACAGAACTCCTATTTAATCACTGATCAATAAAATGCCAGAAAAGATGACTACCCCAACAGCTCAATGTGCCACCTTTGGATTTCTGCTATTGTCTGATGAAAGGGAAAAGCGGGATTAAGAAACTGGTTTGTATAATATTCACATAAAACAGAGGAGTGAAGCAAATCAAACTCGACAGATTCTGGAACATGGGACTAGTTGGCATTTTGCTTAAAATTAAGCAACATAATTAAAGTCAGTGCAGTTACCAGTTATTTTTTCTGTCTGACAGATGGAATAATGAACTGATCATTTCACCTCTTGTAAATACCAATACAGCTTTATTTTGAAAGTTATTTTTATGTGCTCAAGTTTTTTTTTTTTTTATCATTTGGGAAAACTAAATATACTGCCAAAATATGCAAAAGAACTCATCTTCATTCCTGTTAGGATATACTTGAGGTAATCTGAAGCCTACAATTGCTTCATTACAAAGTAAAGTCATCAGTCTTAAACATAAAAGTGGAAAAATGAAAAAGAAAGACAATATACAAATAATGCAAATTATAATTTATGCTTTGTCTCATAAACTAGGCATAGCCCGGGTGTATAAAGTACACAACCAATAGAGTGTAATACCCTAAAAGACATTAACAGTAGTGACCTTATTCATTTAATGCCATTTTGATTACCAAGCCCAGAGGCTCAGCGACTATCATCTCTAATGTATCTACCCCTTTCACTTTTATTTTGTTTCTCTCTCTCTCTCTCTCTCTCTCTCTCTCTCTCTCTCGCACGCACACACACACACACACACACACATTCTGTCTGTGTCTTTCTGTCATTTTGTCTCCAATGCTGCCATTCAACTCACAGTTTGATTCATAGTCACTTATCATGCACACATCTTTCTGGCAAGACGCGCCTTCATTGGGCGGCAGCAGAAGCACTGACGAGCATAAACGCACATAAATGGACAACAATAGCACAGACAAATTTATCTTTAAACACCATTTGAGATTTGAAGATGGGCGCAAAAGTACTGCAGTAAATTAGTACAAAGCTGCATAGAACTAATTAGCCACTGTTTTGCTGAGGGAGGCTGGAAGGAAGAGAGCATGAGAGATGAGATGTGTTTAACAGATGATCTATACGCAGGGTGCTTCACAGTGATATCCCCCACTGAGAGAAATTATTGCTGTAAACAGAAGCTTGCATCTCATAAAAGCATCTACATTCATTTGACTTGACAGCAGGCCTCATAATGCAATCTTTGGCAGAAGGTGATATCTCTTTGAGCAAGAATAGCTTTAGCATTGATTGGCATCCAAGATATAGCTAAGAAAAATGACTGAGGAAAATTAAAAAAAGAAAAGATGAATCAGAGCTTGCCATCTGGCATGAACTTATAAACCAGCGGTACTTCAGTGACCTGAGAGTTCACATCTGCCTGTATTTGTGTAAAATGCTGTCACCCAGAGTATAGCTGTGGGGAAACAGGAGGAAGAAATGACCATAAAGCTGATGTCAGGCAACCGGTGATTATGATTTTTCCTGTGTGAGTAATTCCTCTATAATGTACAAGCTGTTGCAAGAAAGGTTGCTATGCCAAGATCTAAATTTATTTTCTGCTACTTTTATTTAAAACTTAATCTTCTGAAGATGCAAACTTGGGTGGTATTTTGAATTAATTTAGTTTTGTTTTTACTGTGTCTCAAACAACACTAGTATTAGCAGTGAGAAATAGCTTTTTGGAGTCAAAACGATCAGATTTTCCTTGATAAGACCAACATATGTGAGCTTTAGCTAACATATGAAAAATGGAAATGAGTTAAGCATAAAAACAGCCTAAAGTTTACATGGATTTTTTTTCTTTAGAAGTAATCACATAGACATGCTGAAGCTAAAATGCCTAACAGCAGGAATAAACTTGTTTACAGCTTGGTACAAAAACTGTTTTTGGCTAAATTCCTTTTTCATGACAAACTGTATGGGGTGAAATTTTATATAACTCACCTGTTTAAATTTGCATCAAAGCTTAAAGTTATGCATAATTAAATGTGTAGCCACTTTGTGTGGGATGTGGGTGCTGTTTTGATCTTTTCCAGAATTCGGTTGTATTAAAACAAAGCAAGATGTTCAATTTATCTGTTAAGTAGCCTTATATCAGTACATTTTTCGCTAGACAAATTTAGCAACATGTATAATATCATGCACAGGGGTATACTGCTCACCACATTAGCTAGCTGGCTCTAGTGTTAGTTGATAATTCCCCAGCTCTACCCTTTCATTCAAATCTAGTCTCATATTTTGTGTTAGAAATTCACGAGCCAGTGAGTGATTACTCTGGTTTTGTCCATTGTTATTATATTAGATGGTTACAATGCACAAGAATCCTAATCCACCTTTACAAAAAATGCTGGAGCATTTTCAGTGTCATTATATGCAATGCAATTTGTACTAATCTTTGAAATTGTGCACTGAAGGTTTCTGTAGGATAGTTTGAAAACCCTCTATATTTTAGGTGGGTGTCCTGTGCACATTTGTACGTTTTTATTCTTCTTGTGCCCATCACATACCCCAAACACTACAGTTTGGTATCAATGAAACACTCACTGTAAACAGACTGAAAACCCTCATTACAATAGCAACAGGTTACAATGGTAATGCAAAACATTCTGTTGACTGCTCCATGATTGTCATTGTCATGTATCTGAACACAATGGAGACTATTTTACTTAGCAAAACAGTAAATGAATTATATTTATGCCATGTAATATAATTTGATTAGATTTTTTGAGTACTCAGAAAGTATAATACCCGAGCTGGTCCTACTTTCCTGTTGTTGGTCTTCCGCTTATAACCAACAAAGTTACAGGGTCAAAGTGTGTAGCTTTAGTAAAGAAAACTACTCTCAAAGTCTGCTTTGTTATGAGTTTATGTAGAGAATGCACAAAAATTAAATTAAATCAGTTTTTCTTTACTCTGCTCAGATGTGTTTGGTATTTATTGTAAACAAACAGCCTTCCACTGTAGAAAATTGGCTTTGATGGGCGCAATAGATCACTTTACATCCTACTGAAATAACCTGTCAATTCAAAAGGTGGATGTTTAATATTTGTCCTGTGTATGACTGAACTGTAGTTTGCTGCAGTATACTTCGTATTTGTGAGGACTGTTTGTATCGTATGTGTTTAGGCATTTACTGGCCAGCTTCCAGAGTAATGTTATCAAGTGATTAACATGTGTGATGAAAACCTTGTATTTGATTTAATGGGTATGTAGAAGAATTAACAGTGCTGCTTTCAGAAACCACATAAGCATTCATTCTTCAATTTTATAGATCTTTAATTAAGTGTATTACCATGTCAAGTGTTGGAATTTTTGACTGAGAAGGCAGACAATTATCTCTTTGGTTCCTCCTTACTTGTCTCTAGTTTAGTCATGTCAACAGGACAAATGGGTGGAAATCTCCTTTCTACCTGTTGTCATAAGATGTATAACGAACACATTGGTTGTAGTGAAATTGAAGGTATAACTAAGAGTAATCAAAATGCATATGTATTCATTCAGGTGTGTGCAAAACATTCCTGAAAAGACTAGGTTGATTTACATTTCACCGTTCAAACCATTTCAGAACTCATCTCTCTTTTTGTGCATATTGCAGTGTATAATGTTGCTTTAATTTTTACAGTCCTTGTAGAATATGTTATCACTTCTGAAAGTTTTATTTTCGCATCCTGGCTCATAAGATCCAAAGTGTGGACACACTGTTTTAACAGATTAACAAAGTAATTTATTAAGTAAACTTGGGTAACCTAAGTGTAAAACTAATGGGGTGCAGCAGTCAGTAGTCGATTGCTATTAGTGCAGAAACCGTATAATGACACTAAAGAAAAGCTAAGAAGACACAGCGTGGTGGAAGAGCAAGAGGGGAGCAAGGGTAGAATGAAGTACAAGCAGCAGCCCAAATCCCATGCATGCTCCCATGAGCCTTGGCCTAGCCACCTGGAAACTGAAACACATGCAGAGGAAAGAGTCAGGAGCAGGGATCTTTATACTTTCTTAAAGATTAAATTTCAACTTTATAGAAATTATAGAATTTCTATATTGTATATTTCTATATTATTTACAGAATTTCTATATTGTATTTTGAAAAATCTCAACTATACTCATTTTGTGTAGTTAGCCTAGAAATAACACCCTAGTACTTGAGTAATCCATCAACTATTAACTTGACTTGAACTAGATTATTTTCCTTATTTAGTTTGGTAAATTTTAATATTGATTCATTCCTTGTCCCCAACCTTGGAACTGTGCCACTGCATCTGCTCCATTCATCTATATATTTACCTATTATTACTATTTTATTTTATTGTCGAGCTTATGTCAGGACGGTGATGTATGTGTTGGGCATAGATGGTAAACTTCGTTCAGTTCAACACATCACAAACATTGGTAGAAGTGTTTATCCATATCAGTTCATGGTTCAACCTTTAAATTTAACATTTAGCATATTTTTTTAATATGAAACACCAGCTAATGACATACAGTGAACTTTATTCATATTAGTTATAATAATATTTAAATTTTGCATGACTCAAACTGCACTTGCTTATTCAGTCAAGCTTATACGTTTTTTCTTAAACATTTTTTCAAACTAAATTATCAGTGCTGCACAAATCCATCCATATGGTTCAGGTGATATTGTACACCATGCTGTTTCTGAATAGGAAGAAAATAATGTAAATTATAACAGAGCAGATTACTGTCAATGCTCTAACTGACTGTGTCATCCCCAGAATTAGTCTTTACTCGTTGCTCATGACTTTTCAAACGTGAGATGGATTTTTGAGCGAAAGCGCTAAAGAGAGAATCATTCTCTAATTGACAGGGAGACATGCTGGGGCCTTGGATGCTGATTTTCGTTCATAACTTCCACACAGTACTGGGGGAATGCATGACCTCATCTCATGGTTTGAAGACCAAAGCATGTTGCCAGAGCATGGAAAATTTGTCCTGGGAATTGCCAGCAGAGAAGTGAGCTGTGGGTGGACTCGGTTTATTCAGTGCAAATATTGCCCTGTTCTGTGTATAAAAAAAATTCACCTATTAACTTCTAATTTGTTGTTCTTGCATTTTATATATATGAATGATCTGAAGTTATTTAGTAGATCTTTTATCCTTGAACTACTTTAGCGTGGTAGAAATGGAACAGAAAAATAAATGCATAAAACGTGATACAACACTAAACCTATAGACAACATTTCAATGTTCACAGTGTGAACTGACTATTGCATAAAATCCTTTGACAGTCAGCAAGGTTGTTAAAAATGGCACCTTTGTTTGAGCAGAAACAGATGTGTGGGGAACCAAATGTTCAAATTTTTTCCCCCCCCTGCTCCTTTGTCTGCACATAAATATATGCACAAAGGAGAAAGGAGGTCTTTCAAGGTATCTATACTATATATACAAACAGCTAAACAGGTCAGGGGTAAAAGGGAAACTAGGAGCCCTGGCAAAAGTATTAGCTCCTAGAGAAATGAAAAAGAAACGAAAATAGTAAGCCTAAAAACCAAATAAGATTGTTAAAAACTATGAAAACTTTAAATAGTGTGATAACTTTGATCTGAAAGTAATATTACCATTATAATGACTCAGAATTTCAGTGCAGAGATAATGACTAACGTATGATTGCAGCAGAAACCTAAAGATAAGCGTCTGTATAGTTTTACTCATTTCTATCACTGTTAATGTCTTTAATTCAAAACCCCACATCTGTTCACAACAAAACCATGTACAAGGCGATTGCTGCAGAAGCTCCAGGAAAACATTGAATGGGCAAGAATGGAGTTTAAGCCAAGTAAATCTCGCAGCATCTCTATCATAAAAGGAA
>VVHJ01002314.1:0-14115 GCA_015107715.1 Tylochromis polylepis | reverse complement strand
AGGGGAGAAGGGAGCGGGAGATCGACAGACGGATTGGTGCTGCAGCTGCAGTGATGCGGACGCTGTACCGGTCTGTTGTGGTGAAGCGAGAGCTGAGTGTAAAAGCGAAGCTCTCGATTTACTGGTCGATCTACGTCCCCACCCTCACCTATGGTCACGAGCTGTGGGTAGTGACCGAAAGAACGAGATCGCGGATACAAGCGGCAGAAATGGGCTTCCTCCGAAGGGTGGCTGGCGTCTCCCTTAGAGATAGGGTGAGAAGTTCAGCCATCCGGGAGGGGCTCAGAGTAGAGCCGCTGCTCCTCCACATCGAAAGGAGCCAGTTGAGGTGGTTCGGGCATCTGACCAGGATGCCTCCTGGGCGCCTCCTGGGTGAGGTGTTCCGGGCATGTCCCACCGGGAGGAGGCCCCGGGGCAGACCCAGGACACGCTGGAGAGATATCTCTCGGCTGGCCTGGGAACGCCTCGGTGTTCCCCCGGATAAGCTAGAGGAGGTGGCTGGGGAGAGGGAGGTCTGGGCTTCTCTGCTTAGGCTGCTGCCCCCGCGACCTGAGCGGGAGAAGATGGATGGATGGATGTTCATATTATACTGTAGATACATTTCCTATTAGCTGTTTACTATTAACCTCTCACTGCCTCAGCTGTTCGGTCACATTATTGTCTCCCCCAAAACACTTCTTCTGTTTTTTGTTTTTTCTGAGGTTTTGCTGCATTTTTCTAATTAGTAGCGTTTTCTTAAGTTGCAGTTCATTTGACCTCTCAGGGCCACTGTCCATTTTTAAATTTTTTTTTTTTTAGTAAAAATATATTAAGGATATTATCAGACTTTTTAAGGAGCTGCAGCAAACCTGAATAGTCATGAATTTCTTTGATTTTTGGAAACATTACTAGCCTTTTTTGTAGTCAGGGATTACCTGCTGTAAATATTAAATTAGGAAAAAAAATACATGAGAAAATACATACAAAGCTCAATTTAACACAAAAAAATTGTGAATGTCCCCAATGAATTGTTCATGAATTGTTAGGAAACGTATCCCACTGCAAATATGAAAGAATTATGGAGTAGATTAGCTATCATAGGGGGAACTGGTTTTGCAATGTAAAAATGATTAATCTGTGTTTACATGTCACTTGCACTCTAAGTTATGCTCTGATTTCTTCCTAAAGGAAGCAAGCAGAATACTGCCAGCTGTTTTACCACATGTTGAGAACGGCTGTCATGACGGTTTATGGAGAGAGATGATTTTATGAGGAAATGGGATTATGTATAGGACTTTCTGCATAATCAGAGTTCCTCCAGCTGACCTCAAACTCTCACTGGATATGAACCTTTGAAAAAAAAAATCAGTAAAACAAGACCAGTGGCACTTTATTGTGCATATCATTTTTTGTGTGAAACATCCTGTCATTCATTTCAATAAAATTAGTACCCTGGAAATCACTGTGATTGGCTCATTTAACATTCATCTCACTACAATCCAACAGAATTATAAAGCTCTGATGATTTAAATCCAGGCACATCACAGCAGATCTAAGGGGATATTTCAGTGCATTGCTTTGTGTTTCTATAAAGATAAATTCTCATCTAAGAAGTGTCTGCCTAAGTTATGTTATGTGTTTGAGGTGACCTGCTTTTTCCTTGCTGCTCACTGTTTTCCATCCAGATCAAGTGATTTGTTATCAATAACTTGCAATTTGCATATTGGCTACGTATAGGAATACTATAAATTGCCTGATTCTAGCCACACATATACCCCAAGCTTTTACTTTGTCTCGGTTTCCTTTTAATCATGTGTAGTGTAGACTTTGATACATCAAAGCATTTCAATTTGAAACAATTTAGTGCCATTATTTTCAAATAGATGTCAAAATAATACTACAGTTAAAATGCCAATAAACTGCCCCGTGTCCTTCTGCCATACTTATAAAATTGCAGTTCCACTATTATAAACTGCTTGTAATGTAAACCAGGTTGCTCTCACTACAGCTACATGCAGATAATATATAGTAATGATAAATGAAATCACACTGGATGAGCTGGAATGTGAATTTCCTTTCTGACTTTTTTAAGAATGACTCACTGGCATTCAGGATGTAGCACCATGAGTGTGCTGGTGTGAGAGTCGGCATTAAAGTCAACCATAATTAGGTTGGCATTCTTTTGACTGATCAGACTGACTCCCTTAGGCTCCCACAGAAGCGCCTGAACCAAAAGTTAGTCAGTAGCGGCTTCTGCACACACAGCATGCAGTGTCACAACACTGACAAAGCTTATTACACAGAAAATACAAAGTTTTGAAATTCTTTGTTACTTTGACGTCATTTCACTCTCATCCCTATCCTCAGTTTCACTTTACTCCCGTCTCGTCATGCTTCTTTCTTCTCTCAACAGAAACCTTTCCGAAAATGTGTTCCTTCTTATTCTGTTTACTTTGTGTACCACCTGTAGCCACTCAGCCATTTGTGCTCAACACGTTTAATGTTTATTTTTGTTGAAAGCATTACAGATAAAAAATAATTAGGTAGACAGGCAGTCCCTGCAACTGTTAAAGACATACAAGGATCTCACCACTGATTCAACAGGAGTGTTAAGTTTTAAAGAGCCTAGCAGGGGTCCATTTAAGAAATAGGAGCCTGGATGAAGGGAGACTAATTGCATCTGCAGGGGAAAACACGTAGTGTAGTTAATTTTGTTAATATATTTAATTATAGGCAATTATAACAAATCCCACAGATGGTCCGTGTATGTTTTCTGTGTAGCTTTAACAATTTAATTGCTTCAGTCTGAAAGAAAAATACATAGTTGTGAGAAAAATATTGTGAACCCTTTGAGATTTTCTGCATAAATGTGGCTGCATATCATTGAGTTCATGAATAGTACCCAATTATGTTATACACTGTCAATTATTTACTGAAGAAAATGATCTAATATTATTTATCTGTCAGAGGCAAAAGCATGGTAATCTTTGTTTCAGGTGACTGGGGATCAGACCTGCTCATTAGCTTTGAGGAGTTTTAGTTCCTCGTTGCTAATCCCAGGTTTCAGTGCAGAGCAGGTTCAAACCTGGGATGTTGGTGGGTTTTCTTACATGAACTCTTTGCTCTGTGAGTTTTGTTTGTTTGTTTTAACTTTATTTTTCTTTGACCATTAGATAGAATAACTCATGTGTTGGGGGTCGTTGTGTTGTTGCTTGACATTTAAAACAGCTCATGGGCAGATGTTTGCCTAATGTTTCCCTCTAGTATTTACTGGGTTCATTCAGAATTCATTATTTCATCTGTGATGGGGAGCTCTCCTGGTGCAGATGCAGGAAGATAAGCCCAAACCTTGATACTACTACTACCGTGTTTCACAGATTAGATACAGTTCTTGCACTGATATACAGTGTTTTCCTTTCTCCAAACATAATGCTTCTCATTTAAACCAGAAACTTCTATTTTGGTCTCTTTCTTTCATATATCATATCATATATCATAATGATATATCATCAGATATCATTTGTCAAACAGCTTTCTCTCTTGATCACATGACCTTTAGCAGCCCTGGATTGAAGACTATTGTTTTTGTTGTAGCCAGTGAAAGAGGATTGTAGTTGCACAGGAGGTGCCCTGGGTTTTTGATGACCTCCTGGGCTATTATAAGCTTTATTTGTATTTCTTCTTTGTACACAGTCTGTCTAACAGTAAATTGGTGCAGTCTAAACCTTTTAGGCTCTATAACCTTTTCCATCCTGATAAATGTGTTGTCAAAATCTAGCTGCCATAAATCCCTGTTCTTTAAATAGAAGTGGATTCTGATTTCGCCTTTAAATGAACTGCTGATCCCAGAGCTTACCTACTTTTAAGACTCACAGATTTATAATATTGAAACATCTGTTTCTTAATAAATACATGAATAAATAAATATTGTTTGCTTTATTTGTTTAACCGTAGTTTCCTTATCTACTTTTAGAACTTGTGTGAATATCTTTTTAGGTTATATCTATGTAGAAATATAGAAAAGTGGAACTACATGTTCATATTATCGATACTTCATAAAGACTTACTTGTTGTCTTTCCCTTCCTCCAGGTTGCCAACCTGCTGCGACTTTTCCAGATCCCTCAGATCAGCTATGCTTCAACCAGTGCCAAGCTAAGCGACAAGTCCCGCTATGACTACTTTGCCCGCACCGTGCCCCCCGATTTCTACCAGGCTAAGGCCATGGCAGAGATCCTACGTTACTTTAACTGGACATACGTATCGACAGTGGCATCAGAAGGTGACTATGGTGAGACTGGCATTGATGCCTTCCAACAGGAAGCTCGTGCCCGCCAAATTTGCATTGCCACCTCGGCCAAGGTGAGCCGCTCCATGAGCCGGTGGAGTTATGAAAATGTGATCCGCTCCCTGCAGCAGAAGTCCACCGCCAAGGTGGTCATTCTGTTTACCCGCAGCGAAGATGCCCGTGAGCTGCTGGTAGCAGCCAACCGCATGAATGTGACCTTTACCTGGGTGGCAAGTGATGGCTGGGGTGCCCAGGAGAGTGTGGTGAGGGGAAGTGAAGCTGTGGCAGATGGGGCGTTCACCATTGAACTTTCCTCTTATCAAATTCCCAAGTTTAATGATTACTTCACCTCCTTACATCCATACAACAATACCAGGAATCCCTGGTTCAGAGAGTTTTGGGAAAACCAGTTCCAGTGCAGCCTCCATGATCTAGGCTGTGGGAAACACTCACTCCGGGAGGTTCCATTTCAACCAGAATCCAAGATCATGTTTGTAGTGAATGCTGTCTATGCAATGGCTACTGCCTTACATAACATGAGGCAAGCCTTGTGCCCAAACTCCACCAAGGTGTGCGATGCTCTTAAACCTGGCAATGGCCGAAAATTTTACAGAGACTATATTCTCAAGGTCAAAATTGATGGTGAGTGAAAATCTTAATGAATTAATATTACTTAAGCGAAGCTTTAAAGAAATATGTTTGTCATTATTTGAAAAGCTGTATCTAAAACTAAATATAACTCCAGGTACCACTGCATGTACTGGATGGTGCTAGATTGAGTTAAATCAAGTGAGATTTCCATAAAATGTTGAATTAATTCTAAAGTAAGTCTGCATGTTTATTCAGTGCACCCAGAGAACATTTCTATAATGATTCAATTAGCAGAGATGAAACAATTTCCACACCCTCATGCTCGGAGGCTGCTTTTGTCATGCATGCAAGTGTGAATAGAGCAATGGATTATTCAGTTTAAAACACAGCAGACAGCCTAAAAAATATCACTTGTTTCCTGCTTGTCTACACAAAGCTGCAGCACAAAGCAAGTGTCAACTACTGTAACAGCATCAGTTCACACACATCATAAGTGATTGGCTTTCCAATATAAATGCTCTCACTTTTGCAAATTAGCTCTGATTTATGGAAATACTGACATTTTCAGTGATATGAGATAAATGCGGACCATTGTGTTTGTATCCAGCTGTGCTGCATTTCACAATTTCTAAATGTAAAAAACCCCATAAATAAATAAATAATAAAATCCCCAAAGGATTTTTACTATCCAGAGAGTTAAAATTGGATTAAACGCCTTAAATTAGTCTATCCCAAGAGGCACTCCAACACTCTAAGGAGAAAACACACAAAAACAGGTGGACCACTAAATTCTGTACATATTTTAAAATCATTACGTGTGATGAATACGTAGGCTGTAAATGAAAATATTGAATGAGGAACTCTATAGTGTATGTAAAAGAATGGCTGCTTATCACGGTAATCAGACTGAAGCAGTTACTTGATTCCAACTTTATTAATTGTAATTTTAAGAAATATAAAAATTATTAAATTAAATAATATTAAAAGTAATATATTAATATAATTAATATTAACAGTGGTAATACATAAATAATGGCGATTAAAAATTGACCTCAGACTCCAGTAAAGGATAAAAGGCATTTACAGCCTTTCCACATTTTATTTAAAAAACAAATAAACAAAACCAATTAAATAAATGAGAAAATAGCAGGTAGATTAAACAGTACTGAAAATTATCACTAACAGCAGGCCCAAGCACTTAGTATTTTCATAAGCTGGCAACCTTTCAGATTTTTAGATGATAGCTCATTTCTGCTTTGATTGTATCCTTAAATTTAAATTTGGCCATATAAGGTCCTGTGTGTTCTGAATCTCCATTCTGTTGTTCAATCCAGGAATAGACTCAGACTGACTTCCATCATGTAAATTGCCAGTTTGCACCTGTGTCCTCATAGTCATAGAGTCTGTATCGGGGGGCAAATATTAAAAGATAAGACTCTTCTTTCAGAACAAACAGAATGAGCTGCATGGTCCATAACATATGAGTTCACAGTCCACAGTGCTGTTGCTCCAAAACAGTTAAATTGTTAAACTGTTTCAAAGTTGACAAATTTAGATATTTATACCTTACTTTTTATACTGTAGTCCCAAATGCTTTATGATGAGTCTCTTACATCTGTTACTTATTACATAATATTTTTCCCCTATTCCTTTCAGCCCCCTTTCGTCCTCCAGACAGAGACAACATAGTCCGCTTTGACACTTTTGGAGACAGCCTTGGTCGTTACAACATTTTTCACTACCACAAAGACGGGGAACGCTATGTCTACCGTAAAGTCGGCTACTGGGCTCAAAGCCTGAGCCTGAACCACAGCCTGATTCCCTGGCCTGGTGATGTTGTGCCCACCTCCCAGTGTAGTGACCCCTGCAGGAAGAATGAGGTGAAGAGTATGCAGCCGGGAGATGTGTGCTGCTGGATCTGTATCCCCTGTCAGCCCTACCAGTACTTGCACGATGAGTTTACCTGTGCTGACTGCAGCTTTGGACAGTGGCCCCTGGCCAACCTGACAGGCTGTTATGATCTGCCTGAGGAGTACATCCGCTGGGAAGATGCTTGGGCCATTGGCCCTGTCACCATTGCATGTCTAGGGATCATGTGTACACTCTTTGTTATTGGCCTCTTCCTTAAACACAATGAGACACCTGTAGTGAAGGCTAGTGGACGTGAGCTCTCCTACATTCTTCTGCTTGGAGTGCTGATGTGCTATTGCATGACATTCATCTACATCGCCAAACCTTCCACAGCTGTGTGCACGCTGCGCCGGCTAGGCTTAGGGACCTCCTTTGCCGTTTGCTACTCAGCCCTCTTAACCAAGACCAATCGCATTGCTCGGATCTTCAGTGGAGTGAAGGATGGAGCCCAGAGGCCTCGTTTTATCAGCCCAGCTTCCCAGGTTGCCATCTGTGGTGCTCTGATCTCTTGCCAGCTGGTAGTGGTGGTGGTCTGGCTGCTGGTGGAGGCCCCAGGGGTGAGGAAGGAAGTGAACCCAGAGCGGAGAGATGTGGTCACCCTGAAGTGTAACAGCAAGGACTCCAGCATGCTCATGTCTCTCACTTATAACTGCATCCTCATTATCCTCTGCACGGTCTACGCCTTCAAGACCCGCAAATGCCCCGAGAACTTCAATGAGGCCAAGTTCATCGGCTTTACCATGTACACCACCTGCATCATCTGGCTGGCTTTCCAGCCCATTTTCTATGTTACTGCCAGTGACTACAGGGTGAGTTAATTGAGCTTATACCTGCTCCTCAAGCAGGCACATACAGCCCTTTTAATGGAAGTTGAGCAATGCACAGACTTCTTACTATCACTGAACTGTTAATTAATTCTTCTCTAAATCACACACACGGGATGATAATCATTTACAATAAATTATTTATTCAGATGGCTTTAGATTTCTATGGTCTGACCAGAATACATCCTTGTAGATAATGATAATTTTGTCTGGGCTTGAATTTGAATTTTATATGCAATGCCAGTTAATATCGATTCAGTTGTCAGCAATATCTGCATCGCCGGTGGCTCCTAACAATATGTATTCTTTATTACTGTTGCTTTAATTTTTTATGATTATCAGCATACTTTCACTACCTTATTTTACCTCTAATGTTTAAATAATAACTCGGGGAGTGAGAGCAACCCATTAATGAGACTATGCAACTCATGTAAAACTTCAACAGAACTTCAAAGGTAGAGCCTCTCTGGTGAAAATGTACTGTGCATTATGGTTTTGGTCACATTGTTTTCACTCTCATTTTATACAGTACTTATGATTAAATGAAATAACTGGCAGGCAGACAGCCAGCCAGACATCTGCCGAATAGGATCATACACTGAACTGATAAAATTTCAGAGAAAAGGTGGCCTGAGCTGTGTGGGTTCATCCCACTGGGATCTGAACAACATGCAATGAGACAGAGGCAGAAGGGAGAAAGACAGCGGAACCTCCTGACACAGCTGCCTCTACAGAAACATGGTGAAGACAGGCTAGACCATGAGGGCTGAAAGGGAACTGAAAGTCCCTGTGTGTCCCTGTGCGTAGCTGTGTGGAATGGAGTGTGAAAGACTGGGCTGCTGAGTCCCAGCTGTGCTTTCTGTCTTGGGACTGTAGTGAGGCTCAGAGGAACCCTTCCTCCAGGCCCCGTAGGCAACACAATTCGCAGCCTGAACGGGCTCATCAGATAGACGCAAATCTCCCCTTTGACCGATGAATAATTACTGAAGCAACTGAGTTGGCACAGTGTCTCTAGTTTTTCACAGACAGGGACACATTACCAGCGTTCTCCTTGCTTTACACTTCTTTTCAAATTGTTGTCACAGCCTGATGCAAACCTCCAGCTGAATAACAAATACAGATCTGTAGTAGGCAGTCATGAAATGTTAAACTAAGCTAAATACAATCTACTGAGCCATGAATAACACATTTGATTATCAAATGAAATATTTAAGATGCTCTCCACACCGCTGGGAGAAGAGGGCTCCTCTCTTATGCCAGTGCTGGTCATCTCAGCAGCAAATGCAAGCTAATTAAATAGCTACTACTGTTAAAACTCAAAGTGCTTCTATGAAATCACAGAAGGCTACAGAAAGTACTTAAAGTAACTACTGCTTGTGAAGTCTATCAAGAAGTGTGTTGAGACAGACCTTTCCCAAATTGTGTTTCATTTCCTTCAGCTCCAAACTCCTTCAGCTAAAATTAGTGTAACACCACTAAATATATAGTGACCATATAGATTTATAGATAGACACAATCAAACTAAGCAAGAGGTGAACCACAAATTCCTTGAATACCAAATGCACAGCAAGTAACTGTTCACTGTCCAAAGTTTAAAGTATAGCAGTTTGAAAAACAAACAAAAAAACCCCTCTCTCGACATCTAAAATATCGAGCAAATCTTAAACTGATCTCCATCTTTAAATTACTTGTGACTTTAGCAAATTCAGCATCCATGCCAGACTCGGTAGATTCCAGTAAAGCTTTTCAATAAGCACACAGTACAAACTGCAATAAAAAGGAGGAATTTCATCTCTCATCTCAGAGGATCTCTGTAGGAATTAAGTTAGCTGAACACAGGCACAGACACAATGCTGTATTTGTGCAACAAAAACAGTACCATCAAAGGTCAACACAGTGAAAAATAAGGTTGAAGAGAGACTGTAGCAGCCATGCTCTATATCCTGCCCACCACACTCCAAAATATAACACATCTGGGGAAATATAAGGGGAAAAGCAGATTCCTTGTCCTCTTCTTCCTTGTGCTCTTTCGCTGCAACAACTTGTGAATTATTAAAACCACTTAACAGGTTATTGCTATGCAGTATTGTCCATGGCGTTATTCAAGACCAAAAGTATTTAGCCTTTGTCCACACTGGGATTGGTGAGATTATTATTTTTAAACAGCCGCCATGCATCCGTACGTTACACTTACTCCATGTTTTCAAAAATACAGTTCAAATATATAGTAAAAAAAAAAAAGTGAATCTGAGGCTTTGTGAATTTACATTACAACACAGCACCTGAGCCTGTCAGTGTGCACTGTATTTCAAAGATGGTGTGAGGAGAATCTTAATGTTGAATTCACTGCGGATGGCAACTTAGAAAATACAGAGGTCAGTTTAGTGATATAGTTGTTTCACACTACACGGTACATGACTACACATAGTGATTAACCACTATGTTTCAAAAGTGTGAAATACAGTATATATATCAATAATTTCCTGTAGATATTTTTCTTGATTAGTCAAAAAATCTATATTTAAGTCATGAAAATCACAGAGAGAGTAAGAAATTGACACAATAATTAAACAATATTCCTTAAAAATAACCCATGTGAACTGACGCTGTGCCATTTACATCTCTGCATCAACTCGTATCGCTTTTTCTGTGGCGCTGTCGGTGCACAGCATCACACTTGGTGCCCACATTATTTTAATACCGACATTAGCATTCAGGGTGATGACAGACACCTGCTGCGCCTTGCAAAAAAGAAATGCACCTGCCACATTGCTGTGTAATATCTACTTACTGAGGAAAACTAAAAAGAAGACTGTGAAAGTGTTGGAAAGCAAGAAGCAGACTGAAGATGCATACCAAGATGTGGGCAGGGTGAGCCGAAAAGGAGCGAGGGTTATGCAGTTGATTGAGAAGCAAATAAACAGATCGCTTAACACCTCTAGTTAGTAATCCCAGCTGATAAACGATCCCCTTCCTCCTCTGTAGCACCTAGCTTTGATTCTGAATTATGAAAGACGTACTTATCATTTCTTTTTTTGACTTCAGTGTATTTTTTTCTGCTCAGAATGGATATTCTTGAGCCACAAAAATGGTCCTCCATATATAGAGTTAGCAACTTTAGGGCGTTTTCAACCACAGGTGTGAAGTTAAGAGTAGCACTTCTGAGGTTATACAGGAATTCCTTCAACACTTGGTGATCTCGAAATGTGACTTTACTTTTCTCTTACTGTACATACCTCTGAAACACAACAGTTTTGGGTTTTAGGAGTAAAATTATTACCTTTTGTTTCCTCCTCCAGGTACAGACCACGACCATGTGTATCTCGGTCAGTCTCAGTGGGTCGGTGGTACTGGGTTGCCTCTTTGCTCCCAAGATCCACATCATCCTATTCCAGCCGCAGAAGAATGTCAGTACACTCAGGGTGGCCACCACCCGCTTCAGTGTAAACACTGGCCCTGGCCCTGGCTCCAGTTTTTCTCAAGGTACTATCTGAAATAGAGCAAAACTCTTGAAACTGAAATAAATATTAAATAATAATAATACAGTTGATATTATTATGAAAATATTGCTACATCCTTTATCAGTGTGTCACACTTGTCTGGCATACTTCTGACACTGGGGGTTAGACATAGTTAACCTTTTTTTTGTTTTTTTAAGTCATACATAATAATAAAAAAAAAACAACAACAACAAAAAAAACCCTTTTAAAATACCAAAAATGCCCCCATACTGGGTAAACCCTGATGGTGCAGATCTGGTGTAGCCAAAAATAAATTCATAAGTTTAATAAGTAAAGAAAAAATCCAAGTCTGTTTATTTGGAACATTTCTATAAGATTTGAACAGAATGTGTAATTGCAGAACTGCTGTGTTATTATGATAATTAATTGAAAATACAATACTTCAATATACATTCATAAGTACAAAAAACCAAGCTGCATTGCATTCCACATCATCCATTTAATTTAATTAATTATCATGCTTCAAATCCATCTGGGACCCAGGTGCCCCTCTGGGTTGTTCATAGTACAGTAATGTTGGCATATATCACAAACTGTAACTACACTGCTGACATTACACAAAATATCCTATTTTTTATGTTTTGCAGCATCGGCCTCCAATGTTGTTCCAACAGTGTGTAATGGACGGGAGGTGGTGGACTCCACAACATCCTCTTTGTGAAGATCAGCTGAGTTATTTATTTTTTTTGCCAAGCATTGTAAACAAAGTTATATAATCACTAGTCCTGAATCAGGTGTCTCAGATATCGAAGAGGTCACACAGATGATCGTCCTGACTTTGTTGTCCTCAAAGTGCTGTGAGTACCATGTCCCGATTATTTTATTTTGTTCTTTGACTCGTAGCATATTTTAAATGAGATGCCAATAAAGTCGCATATAGCCCTTGTTTTTGAGGATTTTACTTGCAACAATGGAGTAAATTATAGTAAATCTGTTAAATGTAATATATACAAGACGTTTTTAATGTAGATTCTGGTGAACCAGTTTGTGCTTTCTTGTAATTTATGTAAATAAAATGTGTTTTTTATTAAAACAGAAATGATTCAAAGTCTGTTTCTTTGCACGTCATATTGAGATGCATATTGGGTAACATATGCAAAAAGACTTTCAGATATTGACATCGCCAATGATCTAAAAATGTGAAATAAACCTTCTATTTTTAGTAGCCAAATCTGTAAAATATGCTGTAAATATGCTGTCATGTTATGTTATAACATGAAATTTTCACCCTTGGCAAGTGCAGGATTCATCTAAATGCAAAACAGAGTACACATATGCAGTGTTTTTGCACTTTGCCTCTCATTTCCCCTAACTCCAGTAATTTATTCACAGGACTATGCAAAGCACTGATGTGACCAGAAGAACGCTTTGGGACTCAGTGTCTTATTTATCTTCACACTTGGACAAAAGAAGCAACCCAGCAATGAATACAAAAGTCAACTTTCATGACTCTTTAAAATAATAGAGTGTGCAAATCAAATCTCCATCAGCTGGGATCTGAAATCTATGCTGCCCAAATTTTAACAGCTTAAATCTACACCATCTGCCTAGACCAAACAGCCACTGAAATGAGAATTACCTGCACAAATATCATCTGTTGACATGGGATAAAATTCACCAAAGCTGTCCTGGCCCTGGCCCATACAGTATCAACGATTTAACACTGCCATCTTGTGTCCACATTTTTTTTTTCATATATCTTAATTTGACCAACATGCAGGCAGCTTTGGGGTTTTTCCAAACATAGAACATTTCCATATGAAGGAAGTCAATGAGTAATTGCAGTTCTGCTTCATTAGATGTGCTCAGTGGACATCATCAAATTGCTGTTTTTATGTGGAACATGCCCAACATGTTCTGCATGCTGTTCCTTACTGCGAAAGACAGGCTCACAATATATGAAGCATATTATCAAGACACAGACACAATTTTGTGGGGGTAATTAATTTTCAGTATTGCCTGATTGTGTAATACAGTTGATTGCAACAGTCCTGTTAAACTCTTGAATTGATAGTCTCACCCTCATGAAGAAAACCACCATTGTACACGTAGCTCATTAATTTTAGTTCATCGTGTTAGGTGGCTTTTAAACAGTCTTTCTGGGTCTTTATTAAGTTAAGTTACAGCTAAACTGCTTAAGAGACAATATGTTTGTCTAACCCTTGGACAAAGACAAAGGACACATGATAGCCTGCTGTACATACATTCACCAACCCCTTTATTAGGTTGCTAGAAATAAACTGGAGCCTATTTTGCTTTCAGATCTGCCTTAATTCTTCATGGCACAGACTCAGCAAGGTCCTGGAAACATTCCTCAGAGATTTTGGTCCATATTGACATGACAGCGTCACACAGATGTAGCAGATTTGTTGGCTACACATCCATGATGTAAACTGGTTTGAACTTAAGCGGGCCATCTTGACCATGTACACATGTAAACATGTCTAAATGCATGTGACTGACTGATTAGAGCAGTTGATGAGTGTAAACTGTACATTAATGAATTGTCACACACCAGAGGTGTGGACTCAAGTCGCATGACTTGGACTCGAGTCATTAATTTTATGACTTTAGACTTGACTTGAAAAATTGTTCCAAGACTTGTGACTTGACTTGGACTTCAACCTGGTTACTTGAAAAGACTTGATATTTTACCCCAGATCTAAAATTTAACACACATAGTATATTAAAAAAAAAGTGAGCACCATTAATTCGGTTCATTCATTCCTTCTTACCACACTCTGTATGTCTGTGTGCGTGAGCTGCAGCACAGCCAATCAAATTAACCAGATTTTTAAAAACAAACAAAAAAAAAAACAAAAAAAACAAACACTCAGGCCAAAAATTTTTCATTGAATGTTTATTCTGTGAATTTATAGTTTAGAGAAAGACTGTTCTTGCAGCTAAGTTTAATTGAGCTGTATATTATAGAGGTGCAATTTCAAAATTTGTGTATATTTTGTAAGTTCACTTGTTTCATCAGGTGTTGAGATAAACGCAGAT
>VVHJ01002311.1:0-17800 GCA_015107715.1 Tylochromis polylepis | reverse complement strand
ATTTGTTTCTTGTTCTTTCTCTCTCATCTCCTTCTCACTTCTTTTCCTTTTTAGTTGCTAACAAGCCCAACGCTGCCCGGGGGCCAAGGCTGTGTCGTCAGTCCCAAGAAGAGACTTTCAGATTTCTACCATTTTTTTCTTTTTTTTTTCTTTTTTTTTTTTTCTTTTTGCATTAGGATGCTAGTCGTGTCTGTCTGGAGAAGAACCTGAATTCACAAAGGCAGCCTTTGGTCGCTCTCTAACTCTGTCTTTAACGCTCCCTGCCGCTCAGTGCTTGTCTAACTGACCAGGATTTACAGGAAAGCGATTAGATGTGAACAAGCATGCGCGGTGCTCTAAAAAGTTGTTCTCTTTATCTCAAAACTATAATGGCACTCTGATCCAGCCTTTTCTGTTTTTGCCAGTCTGTAAACAAATCACCTATGAGATATTTATCTAATCCTAACCACAGTATAATTCCTGTTTACAGACAAGTATGATTGAGGCTTTATGACACTGCTTTTACGTTGATTATGTTGATACATGTACAGACCCACTTAAGTGAATTAAAAGCGTGTAATGCGTATTTGTATGGGTCTTTTGTCCGTTTATGATTCTCAAAGTAATCGTTTTAAGCTCCAGAACGTGTAGCTCACACCCATTTAAACATTGATTAAAAATGAATACTCTGACCTATCAAAGATTCTTTTTGTAAAACCCAATTTCGTGTGTGATGATTAATGAATGGGACTGTTTTACAGTGTGGGCATTCATCTTCAAAGGGCTCTAATTAAAAAGCATTATGAAGTCCCAGGAGCCCACTGTTAGTGGCCACTGGGCCATTTGAAGCAAAGCGAGTGAGTGCTTAAGCTTGTGTGTTTTGTTTACTGTATTTCAACACGTAGTCGTGGGACCTCAGAAGAATAGTTTATTATTTTCTGAAGCTGTAATGGGGATTGCAATAAAACAATAAGACAATGTTGGCTATCTCCACGGTCCTGGCGATGTGAGGCACTGGGTACACCAAGACAAATCCTTATTCTCCCTCATCTAGTAAACCCAGCCTAGGAAAGGACACCCGTGACACACTTTGACTCCTAATCCAAATCTGGCTCTGACGTCTGGTATCAAACTTACGCCCTGTCCTCACTTTAATGGGTCAGGCGAACAGACACGCGGATGTGAAAGGGTTAAACGTCTACAGTAATTAGAGTCGCATTTCGCGTCGGCGTCCTCCAATACGGAGCTGCGAGAAGCCACGTCCACCCCCTCCATCTCTCTTTCCATCTCTCGCTCTCACTCTCTCTCTCTCCCCCCCCCTCTCTCTGTCACACACACATACACACACGCACCTCCCCACCGGCTCCTCCAAGTGCCTAATACACTGTAAAATCAAAGCGCGAGCCTCCCCCGTTCATACCGGTGTTGCGCGTGGAGCACAACACCGAGAAAGGTGCTTTCACTCTGCCCCCGCTCTCTCATTCTAAGAATTCGGCAAAGTTACCAATATAGATAAGTGTGACTAACTTTAATCTTCGGACAGGCTCCTTTTCTCTATTATGCACAGCTGAATGTTTTTATGAGGCGAAAGATGTCCGAGTGAGGTGCTTTTACGCACGGGGCTGAAATGGATCACATACTCTCCAGAGGCAGCTGGGTGCCGGTGACTGGCCTGGTTATATGTCTGCTTCTGTGCGCGTGTGTCGTGGACTTGGTTCTCGCGCAGATTCGCTACTCCATCCCAGAAGAGCTGGAGCATGGAGCTTTTGTTGGCAACATCGCCGAAGACCTGGGTTTGGATGTGGCAAAGCTGTCAGCCCGTCGGTTTCGTATCGTTTCTGGCGCAAAGAAACAGTACTTAGAAGTGAACTTGGAGAACGGCATTCTCTTCGTCAACGAAAAGATAGACAGAGAGGAGCTTTGTGAACGAAGCCCAAACTGTTTTTTGCACTTACAAGTGGTCATTGAAAACCCGTTAGAACTATACAGAGTTGAAGTGGAGATTTTAGATGTGAATGACAACTCCCCCAGTTTCCCGTGGAGCGAGTTTAATCTTGACATCACAGAGTCCGCCGCGCCCGGTTCTCGTTTCCCGTTGGAGAGCGCACAGGACCAGGACGTTGGCACCAACTCTCTGCGCTCCTACCTGCTGAGCGCAAACGAGCACTTCGTACTGAACATCCAGACGCGCAATGACGGGAGCAAGTTTGCTGAGCTCGTGCTGGACACCCCACTGGACCGGGAACAGCAGAAAAAGCACGAAATGGTTCTGACTGCTTATGACGGGGGCTCACCGGAACGCTCTGGGACAGCGCTGATAACTATTACAGTTTTAGATGCCAACGATAACGTGCCTGTGTTTGACCGTGCAGTTTACCGCGCGAGCCTGGTGGAGAACGCACCGAGAGGGACACTGGTGCTGAAACTGAACGCCACAGACCTGGATGAGGGCTCGAATGGGGAGGTTACTTATGCGTTCAGCGGACACGCACCGCTGAAGGTGCGCGAACTGTTCAGCGTGGACCCGTACATGGGTGAAATCCGAGTGAAGGGCATTGTGGACTACGAGAAAGCAAGTGTGTATGAGTTGTATGTGCAAGCGAAAGACAGAGGACCCTCGGCCGTGGCCGTACACGGCAAAGTGCTGGTGGACATCCTGGATGTAAATGATAACGCTCCCGAAGTTATCCTCACATCAGTGTCCACTCCCGTTCAGGAAGACGCGCCAGCAGGTACGGTGATAGCGGTTATCAGTGTTATGGACCGGGATTCGGGAGAGAACGGAAACGTTGACTGCCAAATTCCAAACAACGTTCCCTTTCAGCTCCACTCGTCTTTTAAAAACTATTACACTCTAGTGACAAGCGAGTTTCTGGACAGAGAAACGGTGTCCGAGTACAACATCACCCTCACAGCGCGAGACCTGGGCTCTCCTTCGCTCTCCACCAGGAAAACCATCCTCGTTCAAGTGTCTGACATTAACGACAACCCCCCGCGGTTCTCCCAACCTTCATACACAGTTTATGTGACCGAGAATAATGCCCCGGGCGCTTCCATTTGCTCTGTAAATGCATTCGACCCCGATTCTAACCAGAACGCCTATCTGTCTTATTCTATTCTGGAGGGTCAGATTCAGGGCATGCCCGTGTCCACTTATGTCTCAATCAACTCTGACAACGGCAACATCTACGCACTGCGCTCTTTTGATTACGAACAATTGAGAAACTTTCAGATTCTGGTGCAGGCACAGGATGCAGGCTTCCCCCCTCTCGCGAGTAATGTCACAGTTAACGTCTTTGTCTTGGACCAGAACGACAACACACCTGTTATCGTATCCCCCCTGCCCAAAAACGGCACCGTGGCCACAGAGGTGGTTCCCCGGTCAGTAGACGCTGGCTATTTGGTTACCAAAATAACAGCGATAGACGCAGACTCGGGGCAGAACTCCCGCTTGTCCTATCAGGTGTTACAGGCTACAGACCCGGGGCTGTTCAGCGTAGCTCTGTACACGGGAGAAATCAGGACTATTCGTCGATTAGTAGAAAAAGACGCAACAAGACAGAGACTGGTAATATTAGTCAAGGACAACGGGCAGCCACCGCTTTCCGCCACTGTCTCCATTGTCCTCACAGTGGTAGACAGCGTGCCCGAGTCCCTGTCAGATTTCGGGGACCTCACACTCAGTCCGCAGCCCCCTTCAAACCTCGCTCTCTACTTGATCGTGTCCCTGAGCACGATATCCTTAATATTCCTGGTGGCTATCATCGTGCTGGCTGCAGTAAAGTGCTACAAGGATAGCGAGACTCTCAGCGGGTACAACCTGCCCCCCTTATCCTGCTGCTGCTGCGGAGGGTTTCAGCCAGAGCCGCCCCCGGAGATGTTCAAAAAATCCAACCTCAACCTGCAGATTTCATCCGCCGCTAAAGTGCCCACGAACTGCATGGAGGTGAATGGAAATAGCAGTCTCTCTCAGTCATATTGTTATAAAGTGTGTCTAACCCCCGAATCAGCCAAAAGTGACTTTATGTTTCTGAAGCCGTGCAGCCCGAGCAGCACACCGAGGAACAACGAGGCAAAGAGCGCGGAAAACTCGTGGAACGCGCAAAGCCGGAGCGCATCTGTGAACAACGGAGCAACTACTCCCAGTGAGGTAGAGTGAAATCAGCATATAGTATAAAACAAAGGAGAGCGAGCTGCTCCTTTAATTCCACACCATTCCACTCACTCACACAATAACAACTATCAACTCAGTTTCCATCAGATGTGAATCTAGACTGTGACATTCTCCCATGAAGGTCAAATCGCGCATGCCATACAGGCTTGTACTCAACTTGAGGAAAACCTCAGTAAAGTCACTCTTTTCTTCTATCACTCCCTCGTTAGTGTTTTCGCACAGCGTGTCGTCTCGACGGCGTTTTAATATAATTGTGGCAATAATGAATTCTAATTGTGTTGCCCATGTTAATGTTTTGCACCCGGGAAATGAAATGAGACGACGTGAGATTACATTTTAATTGACATGTTAATGAAAGTGTAAAGCCCCATCTTGCGAGGAGCATATGCTGTGCAAAAAACCGTGTCTGAGAATGAAGTGAGATGTCAATTACTGCGCGAGAGGAAGATGAGATGTAGTTCAGGCAGACTCCTCTATTCAGTCTTGGTATCAATTCAAGCATTTATTAATAATTCGAGAACTAATTATAGAGATTGTGACCTGCGAGAACAATGTCTACATCATCCAGTGTCGTTGCCACACAGTTTTCATGCAGTGATGTGGCGCCTGCACACACCTGCTTGCAGCGAATCTACCTGAACAAAAAGTCAAGGTTACAAACATGGAGGTGAATGGCAGCTGTTTGGAATTGTCTGCCTTGGGTTCGGGCAATCGATGTCACGGCCACTCGGGTTTGCGAACACGCCTTCTTGTTTTCAAACTAACAATATAGGACAGATAACCTCACTAACTATGCCTCAAGGGCACAAGGACGACCGAACCATTATACCAGACACAATGTGGCGTATTCGCAAGTGGGGGGTGGGGGTGGCTGTCCATTATTGATGAAAAATGGCAAATGGTCGGTTTTGGGGAGACAGGGAAGGACATCGAGAGGGGAGGGGGCAAGGAGAAGGAGGGGCGCAAGGACATGGCTGGACTGAGACGTGGACAGCCTGTAGATTGGCCCCAGCGCTGTCCTCTGAATGCGAGGAGAGAAAAAGAGATGTGGCTTCATATTTGTCGAGCAAGGGTGGGGAAGAGGAGGGGGTGAAAGGGAAGGAAGGAGAGGGGAAAAAGGAGACGAGGAAGGGGGGGTAATTTACAGAGGCAGGGTGTCTACGCCCGTGTTTTTTTTAATCCTAATAGACGGAGCAGCAGACCATAAATGTGTGCGTAATGCCGATTCCGGTCTCCTCCTATTTATCAAAGCACGGAGGGGACAAAGAGTCAGGGCCTTGATACCAGACTCCACCAGGCTGACTGAGAAATGTCAGCCCGGTCACTGACACATACACCTCTGGCCACAAGAGGGAATTCGAGGTCACGGTGAACGTGCCGCCTGTAGCTAAACTCCTTCAGGAGAAAGTGTCCTTCTTGTTATTAATTGGCTCCACCAAATCACCCGGTGGTGTCCCTCGGCGTGCTCACGTGAGTCACAGTGAGTTCGTCTCTGGCGCGTCAAAGACAAATCACAACGAATCACAAATACACAAAGCAAGTGCATAACCGCGCTTAAGTTGACAAATTGAAGGTGAAAAGGGAGATTAAACACACATCCAAGCGTGCATGATACACAGGACAGGTAGGCGAATGTGTGCCGCGGTGTGAATGCGTGGCGAGCAGTGCTGGGTTGTTCCACTTACAGCTGCGAGGGCCGCAAACTTTTCAAGGCTCTCTGCGAGACTTTTAATTAAAAACCTTGCTCGAGGAGCGTCAGGCAAATATTAATGTAAAATGATGCATAAAATCCACAAAACAATGACGTGTGTAATTTTCTTAATTTCCTCCCTGGCACGGTTCCCTTTGAAGATTAAAATCATGTTTCGCTTCATCCCGGTAGGGTTCTAATTGGTTTTGTGCATAGCTGGCTGAGGAGAGTATTTTGAATACCGATTCTAATAATAGCTTACGTCGCATTCTCCTCGTTAACAACTTTAGGTGAATTAATAGAGCGTGGAATCCATACTATGAGAATCAAACTGGAATAAATATCACTCGGGTGCTCTTTTTCACCCTTCCCGCTGCGCCACGGAGGATAAAAGCAAAACTAAGTGACAGGCGAATCGTAGCTGGAGGCATCACCACCTCCACTCTTGAAATTAGCCTGTTCTGCCAAACATCCACGGGGCGGCAGTCACGATCCATCTGAAAGGAATCGTGTGTTCATTTCAGGAGGGATCCCAGGAAAGTCTACTCCTTTCAGCTATCAGTGACCTCTATCATAACAGGCATCGTTTAGATGAAATTAAAAATAGAGCCACATGGAACTGATCGTTAACATGAATACCCTTCCATTAACTCTGACATGTCTTCCCTCTGCAGCTGAAGCAGCCAAACACAGACTGGACTCTCACAAAGAACCAAAACTCGTCTATTAAAAGGTATCATTCTGACCTTTGACCTTTGCCAGATTTCTGTAGAGCAGCATTATATTTTTCCCCGCCAAGTATGTGCTCAATAATGCTCTGAAGCATACAGTCCGCATAAAAAAATGCTCATGTCAATATGATTTGCATTTTCATAAATATGAGTCAAGGGTGTTGTTACACAGACTTATTTCGTTTCTAGTTACAATTCCATAAACATGGATGGCACCCTCATGCGAAAAGCCATGCATGCAGACCCAGAAAACTATGTCACCTCCATGGCACCTGGACAGTACTGGACCTGGGGTACTCACATGAGAGGCATGAAAGGTGAGAGAGGCCAAATGCATTCCTGCTTATGTATGCATATGCAGTATTTCATCTACACTACTTTAATATTCTACACGCAGCGCATCCTCGTTTTTTAATGTTTTGACTTTTGTTTTATTATTCCCTTAACTCACTTGTTGCTGATAGCTTACCTCATCCTCACTAAACTGACCACCTAACAGATCACTACTCCTTTTACTGCATTTAATCGTATACAGTCCTTACAGCAAATTTAAAAAAAAGGTGTACTGACATGAGTCAATATTGAATAATAAGCAGTTGTTTCTTCTCTCCTTTCTCCTCATGTTATAGATTATAAGATGTCACCTTCACCCAGTGGGATCCCCTCTCGCCCCTGGACTCCTCGGTGTACACCTCCTCCCCAGCAGCAGCAGCCTTCGATCCCCTCCCACCCGCACCCGCACCCACCACCCGATTACCACCACAATGTGTACATCCCTGGGACACCATCAGGCTTTTGCACCCTGAGGCCCGCCGCACAGCGAAGTGACCTAGATGTCCACAATTCCTTCTCTACTTTTGGCAAGAAGCGACGTCTCCAGATGTCGCCCCAGGGAGAGGCTGCGATCATAAATAATGACCTGTACAATGACTGACTTTTCAATAACTGCCCAAGTGGATGATTGAAAAGATGGATAACCTCATATGAAAACAGAGGTAGAGCCCATTCAGTACATAAATTAATGAATATATGATTTATAAGTGGTATGAAAATAGAAAGGGAAAGAGGAATAGTGAATGGACAATCTGTTTTGCAGAGGGAAAATAAAGGTCTGACGGCTATTTATGTGACATGCCACTGCAACATTGTCAGCATATGTGTCTGTTTTTATTATTAGAATTATCATTATTATTATTTAGACAATCAAACTGAAGCAGCAGTTACATCCAAAATGGTTTTTGAAAAGCATTCGTGGACAATAATTTTGCACATCCTTATGAATTTATATTTTTTGGTTATATGAAAAAGAAAACATGCTTTTCCTTTTTGTATCTTTGTTTGCTAACAGAGCTTGTGTGAATATGACAAACAGTAAGTATGTATATGCAAGCTGCACCATGAAGCAGACTACTGTAATGACAGGGGAGGGTTCCTTCCTTTACACATGTACTGTATACATTTATGAAAATAAAGTATTTTTTTCATATGGCCTTCCTCTTTTCTCTCAAGCAAGCGTTTGTGACCTGCTGTAATTCATAAGACACAACCCCTGCACCAAAACGCAGATTCAGTCGATGTGCACGCATGAATGATTTAGATGTAAGTTTTCCAGATCTATGTTTAATTAGTTTGAGTTAATTATTTTGAGGTGAAAAAGTTCCAGAGCTACTCGTACAAGGGTGAAAAGCTTTTCGCCTTGGTAAGCTGTTTTCCACGGTGAGGAATAAACATAGTAAAATGCTAACATATGCTAATTGGAGTGCTTGCATTTCCATTTGCCCGCAGAGAATAGTTGGGTTCATTAACTGAACAAACAGAACCTCCTCTCTCGAAATATCACTTTAATTAAGACCACGAAGGCGAATACAAGGGAGGAAAGGGAAAGGGTGGGGTTGGGGGGGGGGCTCTTAACTCCAAATGCCACACCTGAATCTGAGCAAGGGAGCCTGTGGCTTCCCTGTCTATGTATGCCCTTTTATTTCTTTCGTCTCTGGGAATTAGTTCACAGCATCAACAGATGGGAGCTGGCCACTGGCCAGAAATGAGCAGGGTAATTAGGTTGTCCTATGGCTCAGATTGAAAATAATGTCGTTAATAAGGAAACGGGTGTCCATAGAGAGCATGGAGGGGAGCAGACTAACCTTCTCTCTAGTAAGGTGATCCACAGGGACGATGGAAGGGACAGCCATATTTAGATCGGCTTGGCTCATTTTCAGGTTTTGATCCTTGAGATGAAGTGGAAGTTGGACATTGCTTTTTTTCTTTTCTTTTTTAAACACGTTCAGAAACACCAAATTCGTGTATATAAAATAGATCACATACATGTAAGCTTCTTTTAAGGCCAGCAACTAGTGAAATTGTGGTGAAATGATAAAATATAAAATCTCCACGTTTCTTCTCTTACAGCATAGCAGCACTTGTAACGCAGAGAAACTCGCTTCATTTCTCACATCACTTAACCATTACTGTCGGTCGCACTGGGAGCTGTCCATTGTCATAGTGCTGAAACTGCTGTGTCCATTTGTTCCTTTAAATCCAACTGCAATGTTTTCTGTTGTCCACCAGAGGGCGCGTCGAACACGGTGCAGCAGGCTGGATTTAATGTTTTCACAGCAGCCTTTCAAACATACATAAATCATGATCCCTTAAAATCTTTTGTTTTTAAATTTTTAAGCAGTGGTAAGAAAACAAACTCATGAGGTTTAAATTATGCACGTAAAATACAAATAAATTTCATATTTTCTTTCCCTCCCTTTTCAAGGTCAGTGGTAAGTTTATCTAAAAAATACTAATAATGCAACAACATGACATGATATGAAAACACTGTTACAACAACCTTGCATTCATTAATGTTAAAAATGCACTACAGTATTAGATGAAGCACTTGAATGTTGCAGCTTGCTGTGGTGAAGAGATTTAAATACTGTTGATTGCATTAATCTCTGTTTTTTAAATATTTTTTTTAATTAACCACATCTTACTCTGCAAACTAACTACTACAGTTTCCCCAAAACATATACATAAATAAATAAAAGTAATAGAGTAAAAAAACCACACAATTACACAAAGAAACATAGATGAAATGTGGTTTAAATACTTAAGTAAAGGACAAGTGCCTCCAAACAGTACCTAGTAAACTGTAAGTAAACTGCAGTTCAGATAGCATACTTCAGTTACATTTCATTACTACTTCAGGAGCATCATGGCTCTGATAATTTTGCATGCCTATACATGTAATGATTAAATAACTCAATCAGAGGTAATTACCCTGATCTTGTTTTTATTTTATGTTATTTTTTTTTAGTATCATCCAAATCTTTTAGTTAAAACAAGAAAGAAAAAATAAACAAACAAATAAAACCATCATGGTTTAATAATTCTGAGACAGTTTTTCTACAATATCTCATGCTGACATTTTATTGTATCCGAATAATGATCTCCATTAAAATACAACACACTTTAATACATGACTTTACAGACTCTTATATATTTATATATTATAGATATTGAAATTTGATTAATTTATGATCACAACATTTTCACAGTAAATATACTGACCAGTTTTTTACAAAATAGTTCCCCAGCAGAGGGCATCATTGAGTAAGAATTATTTTATCCGGCCACCTTCTTATACTCTTATCCAACCCAGGGAGAATTGTTCCCCTCCAAACAAAACTTGTCGGGCAGAAAATATAACAAAAAATATTTTATTTTGTAAAATCATTAAGTGTGGGGCTGGGCAGGTACAAATGACTTAATGTAGAACTATAGCAAAAACAAAATTAAAAAAACAAAATCTGGCTAAATGCATTAAGACATGCGGTAGAAGACACCTCTATGCAATGTACAAATGAAAAAAGCAAACCAAAAAAAATCTGTTGAAATCTCAGTGGGAGTCGAGTCCAAAAAGACAAAAAGACAAAAAGAGTCCAACTCTTTTTCGTGTCTCTGAAGCTCTTTATGACTCTGTCTGTTTGCTTGGGGTTGTTGTCATGTGGGCAGATCAGATGCTTCACTAATTGTCTCATGTGTGACAACATCTGAGCCTCTATTGTGAAGCTTGGTGCTTTCTTGACACAAAGCAACATGAAAAAGTAATTTAAAAAAAACAAACTAATAAAATGTAATAAAACTTTGGCAGTTGAGGGGTATTACCAGCACTACCACAGATATCAGTAATCCACCCCTTTAATGTGTAAGATGGCTCCATGTACATTTTTAAACTTAATTTTCAATCTTTAAGATAATTAAATAAATGTAACAACCATTTCCATCAAATCTTACTTTTTATATCAAGTGTGCATGATTTTTTAAATGTAAAGGTGTTGTTTAAAATAATAAAATCTTTTAAAACATTCAAAACCATGAAACTACATAAAGTAGTGACTCAGACACATTCACATTCCAGTGACCAGTGCTGTTTCCAAATTAGTTTCATCGTCAACAAATCTAAAATTATGTTGACCAAGACTATTTATTAAAGAAAGTCAGGTTTCATATTTTTAGAGGCATTTTCTAGCCAATCTTTACAGTGCATGTACAAAGGCAATGGCATTTTAAGTGGCGATTGATTAGAAAATAATACATGTTGAATTAACACAAAAAGCTACAAAATGTGAAGATTACAGTTGAGTGTGACCTGCTTAAAGCACCACAAGCAGGCCTAAGAGCCTCTATAGTTACAGGCCAGACTCACCTAGTCCACTTGTGGAACCAGAAATAATAGATAATCAGATAACTGGGGTTAGGGTGATCACTGGCACTGCTTTTGGCTCTTTTGAACACAGGGCTCTCCTCATCATGACAAACTGTCAGTTTAGGTCTTCAAGGGAAACTTATTGTAAACTGTGATGTAATCCAGTATCAGTACAGAAGGTAAACCATAATACTTGGAGCTGGTGATGTGTAGCGCTCTCTCTCCTGTGAACATGACGATCCACATACAGTGGCAGTGGGAATCTTTTTTAATGTTGCATTTTGTTTAACATTTATAGTTTCATAGATGTAGCTGAAGGCGGTTTACTAAATGGCTGTTTGCTTAATGTTCCTGCTGCAACATAAACATGATAATGGAAATGATTAATGTAGTGCAGCAGAAACTGGGATAATGAAAGAAAGCCACAAGTTATATACAGTGCAAAGCATAGATGAGCATGAATTATTCTGTTTCAGTAATTTTGCAAGAGCCTGATGAGTACACAAAATATATCCAGCAGATCTGTTGTGTCTAATGGTGATGAGAAACTGCAGATAGAAGACATACCTGATGATTTTAAGATCTTCAATAGTAAAGTACTCTACATTTTGTTCTGCCCTGTGCAGCAACACCTTGAGCAACAGAGCTCAGGGTGTTGGAACAACCTTCAGATGCTTTACATGAACATCAGCGTGAGCGCGTGCCAGAATAAAAATTAACATAAATGAGCCACAGTCAACAACCAGAGCATTTATTCTTGCAAGGTAGCAAAAGCATCAAATACAAGGTTTCATGCAAGTGCTCAAAGGGGGAAGTCCCCAGTAAGTATGTACCTGCTTTCAGTCTGAAAGCAGGTACATAACGGTGCATGATAACTGTGTGGAAACATTTCACATACACAGCCAGTGGTGGAAAGTAAAAAGTTGACCTTAGTTTACCTTCTTGGCAAGAATTTTGACAAAACAGTAATCTAAAAGGAGAAGAGATGCACGGTGCCTGATTTTGCTAAGGCAGCTGTAGTAAACTCTCACACATCTTCCCTATCTTTGTCTCTCTCTCTGCCAATTGTTAGCATCCTTTGATTGAGAGTGTCACTCTTTCCCAATTCCAACCAGTCAGACTTTGCCACTACCTGTCTGTAAGCCAGCAATTAGTCTGCTGTAAAATGACCTCTCTCTGCTGCTGTCAGCTGTCATTTCAGTGTCAGATCAAGGAGGGACGCACATCTCCTCCACACAATTCACCTCCAGGTTTCATCACAGCATCCTCTCACTGATTACATCACACCCATCCACATCGTCATCATTGTTCTTCATTCCTACTGTACCGCCCAAGTGGAGTTCCTGTGGTAAAATTTAGTAAACACTTGACTCCACATACACTTCAGCTGTTACTTATTGTGCATGTTTTACCCTGGAAGACTTTCTGTTATTTGAGCCTCCTTAGATTGAAGGCTGTTTTCTAAACTGCTATTGAGTTGAATGCTACCATGTGTTGGTTTTAGTCCAATACACACATCAACTTCACTACAGTTTGGCTGCTATCTTGTAGAGATCAACTACATGCGGATTTCTTGACTGTTTCCATTTTACAGGCAAAAAACAAACAAACATGTTTTAAACTTTTAAAAATGAATATAAAAGCAAATGGAAAAAAAGTTACAAACTACAAACTGTAAAGTAACATCTATCAGTATAGGTCATTTGCCAGCTTAGGGCAAGACGTAGTAGGCTGGCATCAAGTAGCAGAGTCAGCAGGCTTGTGTATAAAGGCACAGAGCAGGGAAGAGAAGCTAGAAAGGTTTGTGTCTTTATTATACAATCATATACCTCAGTAATGTAGGAGCTGTTACATACAGCTGTTTTAAATCATCTAGTGGCATGTAAATAAAATAAAGACATGTTAACTTAAGGATAGTAGATTGTTTTATCCTCCATGATTTATTCCCTTGTTATAAAGACCTCAGACAATATTTGAAATTAATGCTTTGCTAGTATAAAACAAACAAACGACTGTCTTTTGAAAACATGCCTGATGAATGAGAGATGTTTTCATGATAAAGCACACAGTGCTGCGCGTGAGCTTGCGTGTCTGTTTGGGGATGTCCTTCCATGCGTCACTGCCATGCGAGGCCGCAAAGCTGATTTCAGAGCTGAAAAATTCAATGCGCTATGTTTAGCGTGTATCACACGGTGTCACTGTTGACCACTACAGCACACTATCTCTGCTTCTCTGAAGTCATGACACACCCATTTGTAAAGGCAGAGGACACAAAGCTTTCCTAAATGGGCGCTTATGATTATTTACACACAGAACCTTAATTCATTTATTTCTATTATTTTTCTGGATTTTTGCCAAGATATTCAGTGAAATCTTAAGAATCACAGACATAAAACGGCTTTTAGGATCTGGCTTATTTTTTTTCTTGAAAAGGAAAGGATGAGATTTTGCATTGCCGTCTTTGTCTTGTGTGCAGCATGGCCACCTGCCTTGTCGGTGACACGGTACTCCATACCGGAGGAGAAGGAAAGGGGATCTGTTGTGGCTAATCTGGCTGCAGATCTGGGACTTGAGCCTGGAGGTTTGGCACAACGAGAGGTAAAACTTGATATTTTTTCCAACAAAAAATACCTAGATTTTAACAAAAAGACGGGCGAACTGTACATCGTAGAAAAAATGGACAGGGAATATCTTTGTCCGGCGAAACCCGCGTCCTGCTTTTTGAAGCTCGATATGATCATAGAAAGCCCCTTACGTATCTTCAACATCGAGCTTGGAATAACGGACATAAACGATAACGCTCCACATTTCCGACGGGACAGAGTAGAGCTCGACGTTTCAGAATCTGCAACGCCGGGCGAGAGGTTCTCCCTGCCCAACGGCGTGGATCCAGATGTTGGTATAAATACAATTAAAACGTACAAACTCAGTGTCAGTGAACACTTCACAATCGAAATTCAGACAGGTAGTGACGGAACGCAGTATGTAGACTTGGTGTTGACCAAATCGTTGGATAGAGAACAGACTGCTGTTCATAATTTAATACTGACTGCAGTTGATGGCGGTGTTCCGGTGCGCTCTGGCACCGCTAATATTGTTGTAAGAGTACAGGATACAAACGATAATCCTCCACGGTTTGATAAGCAGACTTATACAATTAACATGACAGAAAACACACCAATAGGGACCTTAGTGATGAAACTCAACGCCTCAGACCTTGACGAGGGTTTGAATTCAGAGATTGTGTACTCATTCACCCTTTACACGTCGGAAAAAACACAAGAAGTATTTTCACTGAATCCTAACACTGGAGAGATAACTGTGAAAGGAACTATAGACTATGAAGATATGAAATTCTATGAGATGCACATCGAGGCCAGAGATAAAGGCACGCATCCCTTGCTTGGTCAGTGTAAAGTGGTCGTTAATGTGACGGACATGAACGATAATTATCCAGAAATCACCATACAGTCTGTTAAAAACACAGTGGA
This sequence comes from Tylochromis polylepis, assembly GCA_015107715.1. Classification (NCBI taxonomy): domain Eukaryota; kingdom Metazoa; phylum Chordata; class Actinopteri; order Cichliformes; family Cichlidae; genus Tylochromis; species Tylochromis polylepis. Next base: position 3,039 of record VVHJ01002311.1, on the reverse strand, counting down.
GGAGAACATAGCGGTAGGAAGTGTTATTGCACTTGTAGACGTAAGTGATAGAGATACGGGAGATAATGGAAAAGTAAGCTTAACTATACATCAACCCATGCCCTTTAAAATTAATAAATCTTCAGATCGACCCATGCATTACAAGCTCATCGTATCCGAGCCATTAGATCGCGAAACAGTACCTGAATATGACATCACTCTAATTGTAACAGACTCAGGGACGCCACCTTTATCTGACAATGAAACAATAACTGTCCATCTGCTCGATGTTAATGACAACGCGCCACAGTTCCCCCAGTCATTTTATACTATACGTGTGATGGAGAATAACGCACCTGGGGCCTTGCTCAGCTCACTCACTGCCTTTGACCCTGACCTCCATGAAAACCAGTATCTAGTTTATTTCATAATAGAGAAGGAGATAGCCAACACCTCCATGTCCATGCTGTTCTCCATCAATCCAGAGAACGGTAATCTTTACGCACTCAAAACTTTTGATTATGAGATCGAGAAGGAGTTTCTGTTCCACATCGAGGCCAGAGACTCTGGCTCTCCTCCTCTCAGCAGTAATGTGACCGTCCACATCATTATTGTGGACCAGAATGACAATGCTCCGGTTATTGTGTCTCCGTGGCGTGCACACGGCTCTGTGGTGGAGGAAAAGATCCCCAGATCCACTGATAAAGGATCCCTGATTGCCAAGGTGATAGCCTTAGATACAGACTCTGTGCACAACTCTCGGATCACCTACCAGTTTCTACAGGTGACTGACGCCACCTTGTTCAGTCTGGACCAATACAACGGAGAGATCCGGACTATGAGGATGTTCAGTTACAGAGATCCACGCCACCAGAGACTGGTTGTTGTTGCCAAGGACAACGGAGAGCCTGCTCTCTCTGCTACAGTCACCATCAAGCTGACCACAATGGAGACTGCTGTTAAAGCCTACTCTGACATGACTGAGGAGCCTCTGGAATATGACATCTTCTCAGACATCAACCTGTATTTGGTCATCGGTCTGGGCTCGGTGTCATTTCTGCTGCTCATCACCATATTGGTCACCATCGTGATCAAGTGTCAGAAACCCAAGCCCAGCAAAGCAGCTCCTCCCTCCAGGAACAGTGTGATCAGTGAGAGGAACTCCACCATTGCAGACTCCACTCTGGTCTCCAACGATGCCTACTGGTACAGTCTGTTTCTAGCAGAGACCAGGAAAGGAAAGCTGGTGGTTAGACAGCCTCTGCCAAAGGGCTCCAGGTACATTGTGTCCAGCATACCCAGAGGGACAGGACTGACAGACACTAGTGACTCAGCAGCTTCTACTCTGCAGGTAGGAATATAATAAACAGATATTTTTTTTTTACATTTATCATTTAGTGATATTGATAGTTTGTCGTTTATTGTTAATTTTTAAGGTAGTTAACAAAAATAAGTGAGGTCATGAACAAACCTTGTGATTATCTTAAAAAGCACCTGTAGTCAATCAGTTACACCTGACAATAAAAGAAGAAAGAAAAAAAATTAACACTTAACTTCATATCAAGCATTTGAAAACATTATAAAATTCAAAAGGTGGCGCTGTTTGGTCAGGAACATCTCAGATCTTCAACGTCATGACTGTGTGTTGTCGCCATTATTGCGTATAGCAAGAGGTGCGACAGTGTTCGTGTGCCGAAACATCCCCGTTAAACGCGTCTTTCTAATTTTACCGTGGGGATATAGCTGGGAGTGAATTGGCTGAATAGTTTTTAATCAAGGAGGGAAGAGAAATATTGAAAACTGCTGCAAACGCACAGCATATCTATTGAATTGTGGTGAACCCTTAAACAACGGAAAAAAAGGGTCCCTCGCAACAATGGGGTCATTTAAGAGGTGTGTTCTGCTCGCCCTTGTTTTTAGTTCTGTTCATAACGTATCGGCCTCAGTGAGTCATTACTCCATACCCGAAGAAATGAAGGAAGGATCAGTTGTCGCTAACCTTGCTACTGATCTCAGCCTGGACGTTAAATCACTCGGTAAGAGGAAGATGCGCCTTGACCTTATCGCCAACAACAAATATCTGGACGTGAACAAAGAGACTGGTGAGCTGTATGTTGTTGAGAAGATTGACAGGGAATATCTTTGTACAAAAACGCTTACGCTGTGTTACTTAAAAATGGAAGTAATACTAGAAAATCCTTTAAGAATATTTAATATCGAACTGGAAATTTTGGATATAAACGACAACGCCCCGCAATTTCGAAGAGACGCCATACACTTGGACATATCCGAATCAACGTCTACAGGGGAAAGATTCTCTCTGAGCAATGCCGTTGATCCTGATGTGGGAAGTAATTCAGTGAAAACGTACCATTTAAGTGAAAGTGAACAATTTACAATTGAAATGCAGACCGGAAGAGATGGATCAAAGTTTGCGGATTTGATCTTGAAAAAGACATTAGATCGAGAGCTGCAGGGGGTTCATAATTTGATACTTACTGCTGTAGATGGAGGAACACCTGCTCGTTCTGGCACTGCCAGTGTTATTGTTCATGTTTTAGACACAAATGACAATCCACCTATATTTGACCAATCAATCTACAATATTAAAATAATGGAAAACTCTCCGATTGGAAGTCTTGTTATTGATCTTAACGCAACAGACTTGGATGAAGGGTCAAATTCTGATATAACATATTCATACAGTTTATATACTTCAGAAAAAACACAGGAGACATTTAATCTGAATCCTGCCACTGGTGAAATTACAGTTAAGGGAATGCTGAACTATGAAGATTTCAGGATTTATGATATGGAAGTTATAGCTACTGATAAAGGTGCCAGCAGTTTAACAGGACAATGCACCATAAAGATTCTAGTAGAAGACATGAATGATAATCACCCAGAAATATCAATTAAATCATTTCAGAGTCCAGTGACTGAAAACATCGAGTTAGACACAGTGATAGCTGTAGTTAGTGTGAGTGATAAAGATTCAGGTGATAATGGAATAGTTGATCTTCATATTCCAGATCATATGCCTTTCAAACTGAGGGAGTC
>VVHJ01002309.1:15687-26993 GCA_015107715.1 Tylochromis polylepis | reverse complement strand
TCCCCCCCCCCCAAGTTAAAAATAAAAAAAAGTGTATGAAAGGTAATTCTTGTATATCAAAAACCTATTTAAATGAGACAATAAAATAAAAACCTAAGCAACGAAGTATTTTTAGATGGTTTGTTTTCAACCCATCTGACGTATGAAAACTGAGTGAGTTTAAGCAAATTTAGGCGTAGACAGCTTTTCAATAAGAGCAAACAAACATTCAGTTCTAAAAATCAGCATCCATCTTAACAGATTACCAACTATTAGATAACAGGCTAAGAATTATGACACTCCTTAATAAGCCGATTTTCAAAATCAGACCAGGAATGAAAACTGTTTATGCCTCATAAAATGATGAGAAACATTTTTTCCCCTCCTACTTCCCTGTGTAAGGAAATCGGAAGTGTTAGATTAAAAAAAACATGACCAACTGATTTGACATTCTCAAAAAGAAAACATTTTTGTGAACAAATCTAACAAGTGTAAATTCCAATTGTTTGGTCTTCAGAAGATTATGATTGAATGACAGTCTTCTTTTCCCAGTGTGTTTTAAGGGCCTATTTAAGGAAAAAAAGAAAGAAAAAGGGGAAAAAAAAACCCAAAACAAATCACCTTTATATCACATTCTTGTAATTCACATTACACACACAAGAGACGGAGTCACCAGTAACGTTTCGTAGAAATTTATTGAGCATTTAGAATAGAGGATGGTCTTAAAATATGTAGAAACGTCAGTTTAAATAAACCTTTTCGTTCAGGGTAATGAGCAAACATGACACTGTCAAAAACCATCACAGAACAGAATATTTTACAAAAAATATAACAAAAATTGAACATTTTACGTGACAAAACTTCGGGTTCACAAGCTAAAAAACAAACAAAACAACAAAAAAAAACCCCAAAAGTAAAATCTTACTATAAATAAAACTTGCGTTTGCGACCCGCACTGTCTTTACATTTTCTTTAACCTAGTTCACTGGGAGGAAGAGCGAAAACAAAAAAAACCAAAACAAAAAAACTACAAAATTTGGACACAGTCGAGACAACTGACAGTCTACAAATTAAGTGTAAACATTTATGAAACAACTTTCCATCCAGCTTTTCTGAAATACACCAGCCCCTTCAGGAGGCCACATGCCTTTTCATAGAGAAAATATGGCATCATTTAAAATATAGAAGTCCAATTCTTCTACATAAGTTAATTGCTCGTACTCGCGACAAAAAGCCTCTTTGCAGCGCGATTTACTCTGGCGGGCTCAACGTTCAGTTACGATCCATTTAAAAGTCTTTTAAAATGGACACGTCAGAAGATAAAAGTGTGTTTCTTTTTTCTTTTTTTTTCTTTTTTTCTAAACAAAACTGCTGAACGTTGTTTCTTTAGCAAGTTCAAGTATCCGTAACTTTTTAAAAAAGTTTTAAGTCTTTGTGTGGGGTTTTTGCGTGCTACTCTCAGATGTGGGTGAGTGGTAGCGTTCCATTAACGCCAGTCCCCGCGGTCTGATAGTGCGGATGGACGCTGTGTAACCGGCTGCTCTGCAGGGATGAATGCTCGGCGCTATCCCCGCCGGGAGGCAGGTACATGCTTATCATATCCCTCAGGTCCCCCAAACACGCCCTCTGAGAGTGGGACGTGATGGCCGGCGGTGGTGAGCTCGGCTCGGTCTTGCACACTGACGCCATGGAACTCAGTCCCATGGCGCTGGTGGTCTGCTGCGTGTACGCTGGAGACATGCTGTATGTGGAAGCTGCGTTCATGTAGGTCTGCGCCGAAGACATCATAGGGTACTGCAGGCCTGCCATCTCGTACCGGTGCATCTGCTGAATCTGTGGGCTGTTCATGCTGTGATGCTGAGGGTAGGGCAGCTGGTCCGGCATGAGAGAGTACGCACTGTTTGTCCACCCGTTCATGTGCGCGTATCCGTCCATTCGTTGCCCCACTGACACAGCGTTGTTGACGGGGTTCGTTCCTGGCGCCAACAGTCCCCCGGGCAAAGAATACTTGTCTTTCTTGAGCAAGGTCTTGGTCTTCCTACGGGGACGGTATTTATAATCCGGGTGCTCCTTCATGTGCATAGCCCGTAGACGCTTGGCCTCGTCGATGAATGGCCTCTTTTCACTGTCGGTCAGAAGTTTCCAGTCAGCACCGAGGCGCTTGCTGATTTCAGAGTTGTGCATTTTAGGGTTTTCTTGAGCCATCTTTCTCCGCTGACCCCGGGACCAGACCATGAAGGCGTTCATCGGCCGCTTTACCCGCTCCTGGTCGCTGGCACTGTTGTTCTTTGCGCCCGGCGCCGAGCCCGAGTTGGACTGCGGGAGCGGGGTCTTGAGCTCGGTTTCCATCATGTTATACATTCAGGCAGCTTTTAGTGTTCACTCACAGGCACATAAAAAGTTCACAAAATAACGCCAAGAGTCAAAGAGGTAGAAGTACTGACCAGTCTCATAAGATGATGTTTTTCTTTTTTTCTTAAAAAAAAAAAAAAGTTCTGCCTTAAGAGGCAAATATGCCTGCAGGTGTTTCTGGGTTCTCTCCGCTCAAACCGCTCCTTCCTTCTCGGCTCTGAAACAGAAGTCTGTAAACTTGCTCGCCAAGCTCATCTGTTAATAGGCCTAGGGGCCGGACCATGTGATGTGGATTGACAGCATGACAATGAGGAGCAGGTAACCAATCAGCGCGCGGCTCCCATATCCATCGCTTAACCAACCGGAGCACACACTCCTGTGTTTTGGTCAGAAGAGGAGGGAGAGGTAAAGTTTTAAAACAGCAGCGCAACTCCAAATGTTCTGGGTTTACAACATTTATAAAATAAAGATTAAATCAACGAGTATATAACAGAAATGAACCCGATTTCTTTTTTCTTTGTCTGTGAACGCATCACATTTATTCTAGTGACAAAATACTTTAGTTTTCAAATTTAGTACATATGAGGGTTTTTTGTTTATTTGTTTGTTTGTTTTTCAAGGATTGTAGTGCCATAGAGGCTGTAAAGTACTCATAAAACTCTAAATTCTTAACATATGAAACTATATGACCAAACAAAAGGTTTGGGATCGGTGTCATTTAATTTGTTAAAGAGGCAGACCCCAACTCACATGGATTTAATAAGTCCAAGTCATTTAAAAAAGTGGGATATTGAAATAAAATATGTCACTTGAAAGGGAAAAAAAACGTGTGAGTTTCTTTCTGCTACTTAGTCAAATGTATTGCAAATCTTCTGAAAAATTGCCTCCTCGCATTTGTTTGGGGTTTCGACGCTGTCATGCTGATGAACTTGAATGTTATTCTCACGGTGTTTTTAAAAAACAAAAGTTGTTTTTTTTTTAAATTTCCCAGAGGGGTTGAATGATTAAATGATCCTGTAGTCACTGTGAAAATGAAATTAATGCAACGAGTTTTAGTTATAGAATGAGGATGATGAGGGCATTTTTTAAAATGTTATAAATATAATAAAAATATGTACATTTTGAAAATAAAACAAAGCATAAAAAACAAATATATTTACTCTGTTTTATGTGATGATAGAGGGAGTTCGTACTTCCAAATGAAATTAATCGCGTTAGGATCCCAGACCTGGGGAATTTTAATACATCAACGACCTCTTGTGGAGGGGACAGGCTATCTCCTGGGTCCCTGAGGAAAACTTTAGTTTGAGTGTCCCTCACGTAAACCGGCTGGCGGCCCTGAAAATCGTCGCCAGGTGTTGGCTGACTCGTTTTCTCTTATCGGCGTTAATTGTTTTTAAAATGATTTTCAGGGAGTGTCGCCTTACAAACGACTTTGGCCATTGACACCAATCACTCAACTGGGCAAAATTCACACCTGCTAATGACTGCGAGCAAATCGCCCATCGAAAACGCCTGTTAACACCTGAGTATCGACAGGGCCCTTCAGGCGCCGCTCTGCTAGCGCATGTTGGAGGGTTTCACACCTCACAGCTTTGAAACTTAAAGGGCAGCTGCACAAGGCCCACCATGTACATGATGCGACGGGAGTGCAGCCGTCATCATCGGTAAGAGCAAATATTCCGACGGAAAAGCCAAGCTCTTTCTGATTTATAGGTTTATAATGAGCTACCCATAACATTATCCAACTGTTTTATTTTTCACTTTACTTAAAAAAAAACTCAAACACCACATTTAAAGCATTTTTTTAAAAGAAAAAGCTTACTCTCACGACAGATATAAAAATATATTTTTAAACTAAATGTAGAAAATGATGTTATCTTTAAAAGGAGGGTACTGTTGCCCATGAGCCATACAGTAAGACGACCGTAGTAAATCAGCTGAAAAGAGACATCACTTCATGAATTTAATTTCCACGTTCAATGGGGCGTGACAAACAGAGCGGGAGCAATAAAACTAACGTTCAATTAGTAGTCATCTAATTCTCCGGGACCGGTTATTTGTTTATCGGGGCGAATCTCAGTACTGATCCGCTTGTAATCTTCTTATGGAAATTGACCGGTGGCAGAGAGAGCGAGAGAGGAGGGGGGGAAAAAAAAAACCACGCAAAGAGTAACCCGGAGTTTGATAATGAGGGCCTCTGTGCGGCTAATTTCCTAATTAAGGAACCGAGGACCACCAGCACAGTCTGCTCTGATTCAGACTCAACAAGCCTGACGGCCCTAAGGGGCTCTCAGGGCTCACGGCTGCAGGATCCCACTGTTGAATGTTGGGAAATATGTGGATGTCCTGATGGGAGGATGTAACGAGCTTGCAATCACCTCAATCGGGTATAATTTAATGTTTAAAAAAAAAAGAAAAGAAGAATGAATTGCGCATCAGCGCGTCAGCCTAAGAGCGAAAGTTCTTCTCAAAAACCCAGATTTCAGCGCACAAATTAGTCGTTTTGTATTTTAGTCAGAACACAGGCACAGGTTATGTGATTATTAAAAGCAAAAATGTGTGTTTAAGTTTTACATTTATGCTCTTGCGGTAGGAACCACAGAAATAAAAGATCTTGTGCAGAGTGTCGGCCTTTGGGCCTACAAATAAAAGCAAGCAAATAAATAAAGGACTCTGGGCTGGAGAGGAATTAAAGCTTATCCAGGATGACAGACTGACACAACGACACACAAACGCCTGCTTTAAAATATAGTGTTCCGCACGCATTAGAGCTTTGTGGTCAGACAGCAACTTTAATAATGCACGACAAGGCGCAGGCGCTGCATGCGTGTCATTCAGCTTTCAACACCTGATAATAGATTAAATTTATTGTTTTGAATCGTCCTTCTATTGTCGCAGAAGGAGCTTACGGTTCTTTGTTTTCATTTTTACAGTTCTCAAACAAAACAGACTTTTTTTTCATAATCAAAAGTCGCACCTCAGATCCACAATAATTTTTTACGTGTCCATTTTAAACCCCACGACCTCCAGAATCAATAACTTTCTTTTTGTTTCAGCTCAGTGACTGCGGACAAGGCCTTTGAGAAACAGTAATTAACAAAGAATGGCTTTTCAATTACAGCCACAATGGAAACTGTCTCATTAAGATTTGCATGATTTTTTTTTTTTTTTTTTGGACTAGGAATGCAAATGAAGATGCAATTTACGCACGGTCTGCTGTTCCTATTGTGCGGCGTGAATGGTTGCGTCCTCCCAGTTCAACACAGGTAAAATAATATTCACGGGTCATTTAAAGGAATAAAAGTACCGCTATTATCACCTCTTTATTACACAAATCTGGGCTAGTATCCCTAATGGTAATTTGACTTATTTGACCCGTATACCGTAAACTGCTTAAAACGTTTAATGTCTGTGTGTAATGCAGAATCATGGCCGGTGGAACATTTTTACTCCGTTAACTGATGACATGTTTTTTATCACCCTTTGACAAAATTTTGCAAACAGTGTTCAGTTGTCTTTAATTAAAAAAAAAAACCGCAATTAAGTCTTAAAAATCCTAACTCTAAGGATTGTGCATTTTTGTTCCCTGCACTGCTTTAGAGCGAGAGAGAGAAAAAAACAGACATCAGCTATGATCCCTTCTAGCAACAGGTATTTATAAATTAGTTCTTAATAGCTCTGCCTGCTAGATCTATTAGGAAGTGGAGCTTTCCCTAATGTGAGTCTTTGGTTTTCTTTGATATGTTATCGAAGCAGAGGACTGCACTCTTACAGCAGTCTTGTTTGTCAGAAAACTTTAACAGGCAAGCAACAAATTAATATAAAAGACCTGAAAAAAAATTTATTTAATGAAGTTTCCATTTTATCATTGGAACAAATTTTATATATATATATATTTTTTAATCTTTGTAAATTTCCTCCACAGTCAGGATGAGCAAGGGACCTTGACTTGAATAAGCACATTTGTTTAAAATTGCTGTAAGCAGGTGTTCACCGTCTGCTGGCAGAAACAGAAGATAGAGAAATCATGGATCAGGGCAGAAAATAAATGGAAGTCAGGTCTTTGAGAGAAATGTGTTCTTATTTTTAATCGCTGCTCTTTCCTGGACTGTTCCCTTGTAAATATGCTATATGAAGCATTTTAGCTCTCACAAGGGAGATTGGGAAAGCATCAAGTACAGGTAGATCGTTAAACTTTCAACATTTTTGGGCGCTACTCTGACAATCGTTTCTGACTCAAGACCATCTTAGACTGTGAAAGTCTCCAAGTTCAGTTATTAAGGGAATAGACAGACGCTCAAACCTTCAAAAGAAGCAAAAACACACACTTAGAGGACAGATGCATCGATTTTCAGGAAAGCTTTAGTGGAGTGTTACAAGTCCGTCATCAGGAGGACTCCAGGCTAATGGAGAATATGGCATTCTTCCCTCCAGTGTAGCAGAGTAATTTGTGTTTTCATTCTTTGTGCTGGTTGGAGAGAGAAGCCTAGAAGTGTTCTCCCTGCACTCAACAGTCACCTTGTTCATTTCTGTGGAATGCAACCTTCCTACTTATTGACCTCTGCTTGTAAAACAACATGCAAAAAGCTGCTTGCCTCCTGTCACTGCCTGTGAAGACTGCTTCAAATTTGAGCCTCTTTTTCTCCCCGGCAGGCCAAGCATGTCCTTCCTCATTATGTTCTTATGTGAGCAAGGCCAAGGCTGCTGACACAGACCCAGTGTAATCTCTTTAACCCGCCACTGTCATGAGCAGACAAGGCGTGACCACCCAACACTCTGCTCCATCTCACTTAGCCAAGGGAATAGTTTTTCACCTCATCGCCTCACACTCCTAGGCTTGTAGCTGCTTATCATTTAGGGATGCACATCTGAAACACATTTGATCGCACACATCGAGGGTTAATCACTGTTACAAGACCACTCCATATAATTATGTGCAGTTAAAAACTCACTGACCCCTGGAGTTCCCATAATTGACGCAAGCCGTTTTTTCACTGGTTATTGACTAATGAAGCTAAACGCAAATGAAATTACATCGCAGGAGAGGACATTGGTGGAAGCATTTTTAAATGAATATACAATGATTACTAGCTCCTTGATGTCATTTCTTAGACAAAGACTCTGTACGTTTACTTCATATTAAGGGATTTGGTATATGACGCGTTAAATGAAAAATAAAATACTAAATTACTGTGAATTATAAGCTCCTATCCATTGAAAGCTAATTTCAATTCAGTTCAAATTAAGCAGAAAATTTCGATAAATGTGGTTTTGCTTCTAAGCCTGTGGGTGAGGTCCGTATTAAGCCATCGAGTGCAAAGCCTGAAACTGCCTCAGCTGAAGCCCAGTGCAGTTTCCATTTTATCGTGAACATACAAACCTTACATCTCATTTGCTTTTGTTTTTTAAAGAATTATGAGATGCACTCATGCACAATAAATGGCATGCAACAAAAGAGAAAAGTGTAAATTAAGTCTACAGATGTTTTTTTTCCCCCTGCAGCAAAGTTATGATAGTCTGACAGCAAGCTGTTGCCTGATTTTTAAAACGCCTGCACGTGAATGGCATTATCAAGCACTCCTATATGATGATCATTTTAAGTAATGTTAATGCCTGACTAGCTAATTACAGCACTCATTATTTTCCATGTATCTGTTGAATCATTGCCATGTTCAGTTTTCCCAAAAACAATGGAAACTTCCTCCATTTTTTGTTTGGAAGAAAGTGCTGAATCGTCACTTTTTGCTTTGCGCCATGCCCAAGCAAGCAGCCCTCTTTTGTTTTAGCCATAATTGAGATCCCAACTAATCTAGCCTCTTTTTTTTTTTTTTTTAAAAAAGGAAACAGTCTCTTTGTTAAACCTTCATTAGTTTAAGATAATATTGTGAGAATGCACAATTAATTTGCAGCGTAACTTTAATTAATTAAATACACCCAATTTTGTAATGTGATTAATGCCGCCAAGTTGTTATCTGTGTCCTCCTCCAAAATGAATATGTAACAGCGATACCGCACTGAGCATTAATTGCAGAAATTGTGGCTTTTAAGAGCCAAAAACTAGGTGAGGTAATTATAAGAGGTAATTTATTAAATCTTAAATAAAGAAACAAACAAGCATTAATTGATATATAAATCATGAGTACCAGAATGTGTAATCTGGCTGTGATTTGGGAGAAAATGACAAATCTTTGTTGCATGCCAAGCAGTTGATAAAGCAGATAGTGGTCATAAATTTAGTAGCAGTCAAGGTCTCATTAAAAGAGGCATAATTTAATTAAGAGTTAGCCATCGCCCTCTAAATATATTAATTACCTTGAGCATGACGAGATAAGTGTGGTGATTATTGCGTATTTCATTAGAGTACGTCTTCTGGGAGAAGAGCAAACTAAGGTGGGAAGCTGGCTGTGTTGACAAGATAATGGATGGGCTGGCCTGAGATGAATTTGGTCACCTTGCCTTGGGTTGGATCTCAGAGAGGTGAGACAGAGGACAACACAGGTACTCAAGCATTAAGGTTTCCGCCTGTTTACTAGGAATTTAATTTTTAGAGTTTTCAGATTGAATATCAAAGTTTCCTTCTTTCATATATATATATATATATATATACATACATACATACATACATACATATATATATATATGTGTGTGTGCGCTGTGAGTAAGTCTCTGATCATATTTGAATAAATGATTTTTCTACAGCATTACATAACTATTACTTCAAATACATGATATAAAAAGGTGAGTTTAGTTTAAAAAATTTGACATTTTTATTATAAAGAAAATCTGAATGATGCTAGAGCTCATGTAGTTTGAAAAAGCAGATTTTTAATTTTAGTAATGGTTAGGCCTTTTCCGAAGTAGAAGTTGCACTTGTATTGTGATTTGTGTTGTTATATAGACAAAAAATAAATAAATAAAAAGTACAAGCATAGAATTAAGAGAAAATTACATAATTTTGCTTAAGTGTTATTATAAACGTTGAAGCTCTGCCTTTGCTCTGAGCGGCGCAAGCCATTACAGTGACCTAACAATGCTCTGTACTTTTACATTCCACCTGTATCGACTTCGCTTGTCCGTAACATAGTAGAGAGTTACCCTTTTGTGGCACCTATTTTGTACAAACCCATCCACAAACACACATCCAGACCAGAAGTGTGCAGAAGTGTGCAGGGGTGACGGCTCATTGCCCCATAGACTGATATGTCAATGGAACATACAAGATGTTGCCGCTGTATTGGAGAGATTTGCAGCCTCGCTCCTCTCCCGCCTGACAGCAGGACAAAGAGCCTAAGCTACTATTATCTGGACGCAAGCTCTCATTCTTGCTTTCATCCTTCTCTTCACAAACATAGATGTATACAGAGCTCAGCATAAAGTCACTGATGCATCCAGTGTGCATGCCAAAAAGGACAAACCTTAACAATTGGGGCTAGTTTTAACATTTTTAAAAGTCAAAATAACTGACTACACAGCATTTTTGAATAAAAGAAATGTAGCTTGTGCAACAGTGATTATTTTATACTTTTCCTATAATTTTTTTTTTTACACTCATAACAAAGATTCTTTTTATTTCACGTGTTGTAACTTTTAGGTTGATTCCGCAGGATTTGACCGCCCTGCTTTTTCCTGAAATCTAAAATGTTGCTGTATCTGATCAGAATAACACCAACAGGTGACAAGACGGCAAAGCTGAGCTTCCTCGACTCAAATTAGACTATGTCATAACAATATAGTATATGTGAACGCACCGCAACTCACACAGAGCTTCCTAACCATCATCCCAAACGCCCCCTCCCTTTTTTTTCCTCTCTCTCTCTTTACTACTAACCTCCTCCCACTCTGGCCAGAAAATTGAGGACACTCACCAACCTCTCACTGCTTCCAAGGCTGCTGCTGCTTCCCGATTCCTCTGTTAGACACACCTTCAACAGCTGACTGCCAGCAGGCCCGGGAGCAGAACCATGGACTCTAAGATGGCAGGGCCATCAGCAGCCTACAGCCTCAGCCCAGACTCCATCAACAGCCATTTAAACAGGAGTACCTCCACCAAGGCAGCCCTCTGTGCAGTAGAGAAATAAAAAGTGTGAGAGCGCTGGGCAGTCACCGGTATGGCAGTGCACACTGCAGCTGAGCTCTCCCTGCTCTGGGACCCATCTCATTCAGCCAAGATTGCTTCATACAAAAGTTGACAATGCACCAGTGAAAGCCATTGTTGATATTCAACATTTTTTAAATAGCTGAGCAGAATAGACAACATGGCAGGCTGCAAAACTTGGCAAGGGAAACTGACCTGGAGCTTCCCCATTTGAAAGGGTTGCCACGCTGGGCGAGAGGAGAGAGTGCTATTGTGTTTAAAAAAAAAAAAGAAAAAAAAAGAGGCAGAGCTGGTGTGAAAGAGCTCAAAAAAACAAAACGTCTCCCATCCCAGGAAGAGGACAATCACCCTGCACAGTCACGAGCATATATACCCAGAAAGAGCAGAACAATAAAATGTATGCAATCGGATCCAATTTAAGAACAGGATATTATATTTCTGACTTTTGAACCAAACAATGAAGCAACCCAGTTAGTTGTTAAAAAGCCCAAACATGTGTCATACCTCACGTTCAATATTTTTGCCATGGCCACTATAATTCGTCTTCCATGCGTTGGCTTGGCAAACATCCAGATGAATGCCTTTCAGAGAGTGATCCATTTCTCTAATGTTGCACACATGAGAATGATACTGCCCAGTGTTCCTAATGGTGTTCTGTTTCCACCATTGTCAAGCTGACAAGCATGCAGATTGATATAGACATTTAAGAAGCCTTTAACCTTCCACATGTTAAAGCATCACAGTGCTGCTCGTGCCTCACAAGCTATCAATACATCTAATGTAATGTGTAGGTATAGGTAGGTGTGTGTGTGTGTGTGTGTGTGTGTGTGTGTGTGTGTGTGTGTGTGTGTGTGTGTGCGTGTGTTTGTGTGTCCAG
>VVHJ01002309.1:0-14258 GCA_015107715.1 Tylochromis polylepis | reverse complement strand
CCTAACATATTCTGCACTTGCTCCCATCCAATCAGGCCCTGGAATTTCAGTGGAAGCACTGTAAGTTTTGTATTGTGCCATTCTTCCTCATTCAAAAAAAAAGGTGGTGTGTGTGGTTTCTTTATGCTTGTGTTTAAGTGTGTGTGAACAGGGAAACAGGACCTGTCATGGCCTTTGACATAGGCAGGCTTAGAGTTGTAGAAGTATAATTACATTACATCAAGGAGAAATCACAGCTCTTAAGAAAGCAGGGCCCACGTAATCTCACAGGTGTGTCTGACAGAGAGACGCAGTGAGGGAAAGAGAGAGTGAGCGAGAGGAGAACCTGTGGCGTCTTTACTGGAAATCCACATCAGCGCCACCCATCACACACTATTAGCTGCCATCAAAGCTCTAATTTTACTCTAGCATTACACCCCGCTCCCTGTACCCCCCTCCCTCCCCTGCTGGTCTGGATGGCGCAGCCTGGTGGGAAAACGACATTCAATCCACTATCCGCCCCATTCAGGCCAAATTGGCAAATGACAGCTCTACGCCTCTCAGATTGCGGGAAGTGAAAGGTACCACGGCTACCAGCCTGGGCCTCCAAAAGCTTCTTGAGGGGTGGGGAAGGAGCAAGGGTGAATGCAGGGGGAGAGTGAGAACCGATGAGGCCGAGGAGTGGACTAAGGTGGGTTAACAGCTTTCCTTGTCCTCCTCTGTGGTGACAGTACTGGACAGAGAACACGGAGGGGGGAAAAAATAAAGAGAGTGAAGAATGCCTACTCAGCAGATCAAAGGAACATCCCTGAGGCCAACGGAAAAGTTGATCTCAATCCCCTAATCACCCACTTTACCACCCCGGGCCGAGTGCTGCGGGCAGATGAGAAAACAGAGTTTGCCCTCGCGGAGGTCAACAGCTGCAGGAGAGCCGTACACAGAGTTCGGTCTACAGAGGCAGGCTGACTTGGGAACGAATTGTACAGACAGAACTCACAAGGCTAGCTTCTCCCAGTCTCTTCTATATGTATTCAAACAAAAATTCAAAAGAAATAAACCACGAGGACAACAAGCTGTGGCAACAAGTCTGATGAGCTGTACAAGAAGAGAAAATAACTTTAAAAAAAATGTAAAACAAAAACACAAATCTAGCATGTGTCGTATATGGAGGCAGAACTCAAAGAAAAAAAACAAAAGCAAGGTCTTTCATCACTATTTTACCATGACACGCAGGGAAAAGACACAGAACATATTATGTTAGACACTAACTGGCTGCACCGCTGAATGGTACTCTTACCGCTAATTAAGTGCTAATGGCAGTTCCCCCTGCAGAGAATACTAATTAATGCTCCATTCTTCTGCGGGCTCAACACGTACTCCACCACAGCCTAATGAGGGGAGGCAGGTACGTCTTCTCCCAGGCTGGGTTAATAAGCACAACACAGTGGGATCTAAATAGAGAGGGCCATACTGGGGGGCTGCTTCCTGTTCCCTAATCTTAACAGACCCCCCTCAGAACACTCACAATGAGCCACAGAAGTAATGAAAGGATTGGTCCCGTAAACTCAGAAAACAGGCCACAGCTTATATAGCACCTCAAAAGTTTAAGTGCTTCTAATTGTGTAAATGAACATTGAGAAAATTCTATATTAGATATAAGAAAAGGCTCATATAAAATTACGCTCCTCCACATAAGCATTTGGTAATTTTTCTTTATGTCTTTCAATTTTACAATGCAGAGAATTTAATTTCGTATACTATATAACTATATATTGTATATATAATTTGTTTAAGCTTCTTAACAATAAGAACCATGTCATATTCACTATTTTTTTTTTTAAATTTCTGGGTGTCCTGCAGAATTATTACCTAGAAATTGCTGATGTCTCATAGAAAACAACTTCTATTTCATATAGTTTCCAGCACCACCGACAAATAAATAAATACATTACCTGTTTGGATGCAGAAAGCCCGGGAATCAGATTCAAAGTGCTGAAGAATGAATGGATGTGCGAGTATGTGGGTGCGTGCAGGAGCGTAAACATAGATTGAGGATGGTATTGGAATTACCTGAGTGAGATAATGGGGGTGCATTAGATTAACTTTCAGTCCTTAAATGCAACACATTTAGGCAATCTTGTCCCCCCAAAACATGTCAGTGTCTGAAAGGCCTCCCTCTCGCTATCAGGAGGCTCTGGTCCCCCACACTGATGCAGCTGGCAAGGCGCTACCGTCGACTGTCAAAACGCAGCGCCAGATCTAGTTATAAAATAATTGAATTTTCATATCAGAGGGGACCAGAGTCCCAGCAGACAATAGGACTGCTGAGTCCTCTCTGATATTGGCTCAGGCCCTTTGCCATGCGCATGAAATCAGTATGTTAATGTTCCAGGGTTTTCTTTTTTTAAGGGCACTTGTGCTCTCGCAATGTACTACCGATGCGGTTTCAAAAAATTGCAACTATTGATAAGTAGGCAGCCAGCAACCCCCTCGACCCCTCCTCCCACCCAGCATGCCACCTCCACCGCCTCCCCTCCAACCCACCAAGGCTCTAGACGTTCTCGCACCCCCATCCTCCCCCATTATTAAAATTGTAATTTATTTTTCTAAATCAGAATGACAGCTTGCTTTCTTTTCTCTGCAGCAGGCAGTGAATCACCAAGCTTTAATTACTTTCATAACTTCGCTGACCCTGTGAGCGTGCCGCTCTGCCAGAGAAAATGGGACCTCCAACAAAGGCCCTCCACAGCCTCAGCCGCCTTCGGTTCATTCAAAATGCGAAAATTTATCAAACTACGGATTTTATAAGATTTTGTTAACATTTCACCTCCTATCTTTTTCACACA
Organism: Tylochromis polylepis; assembly: GCA_015107715.1. NCBI lineage: Eukaryota > Metazoa > Chordata > Actinopteri > Cichliformes > Cichlidae > Tylochromis > Tylochromis polylepis. The sequence goes on along the minus strand of VVHJ01002309.1, from coordinate 11,433 downwards.
CACCCCCACCCCTCCAAAACACCCCCACTTGGAACAGTTCTGCACTCCCAATCTCCTGGCCCAGCTCCAGAAGAAACTCTGCACTGGAGAACTAAACAACCTAATTTCAACTCTCCCTCCATACCTCTCTCTCCGTGTCCCTGTGCTTTTGTTGACTCAACAAGGTCTCTTAGGGTCAAGACAGACAGGGGTCATACTATTATCAGTAACCCCCTCATATCCGGGCCATGGCCTCGGCAGCACAGAGACAGTCAGAGCAAGGTCCTGGGGCCACAAAGCACAGATCAACAGGGATGAACGGTAAATTTGATCACGTCACAAATCTTTGGCCTGCAGACATCAAGGTCAGGCTTTATTCAGCAGAGCTGCCAGACTCTATCACCCAGCTATCAAAGGAGTTTTCCATCCACAGGTCACTGCCACAAAAGAGTCGTTTTTTTCTGTTTAAAAGCATGAAATGTGCTCAGAAACCATCGCATGGATCATGGCCATGACACCGTGAGAGAGTGAGAGAGCCACATGTGGCTTTAAAGTTGAACAGGAAGAAAGGTTAAGATACAACCTTCTCCTGCTTTCTTGCTCCAAAGTTCAGGCATCCTCCTTGTTCGCCAGCGGATCCCTATTTGCTTCGCATTATTCCTGCTGCCTGATTTATTAAAGTAGCTAATGTGTTGTAATCCCTGCTATCGCTCTCACCTTCTCACTGGCACACCTCTGTTTTGGGCTGTGCCACTGTGTGAACCAGGGGTGTGCAGGCAGGGTTGGTCTTTTGCTGACTGCCTGATAATTGAATGAGCGATTATCCCTCCCATTAATAGACAATGATACAGAAAGCACTGCCATATGTACAGAATATTAATGAGTGGCTGCAGCGGCCTAGATAAGAGAACCGCCATGCAGTTGCTGTAATAGGGGTTAAAACAATTTGCCCCCCACTACCCTATTCCTCCCCGCACACACACGAACATACACACACGCCAGCTCCCCATGTTTTCCTCTCTGCTAATCCTCCACCCTCTCACCAGCTAAGCAGGTTGCTACTGAAAATCTACCCCCCATGGCCTGGACGGATGCTTGGTGCTGACCTCACTGCTACCAAGGCCAGTCGTTTATTGTGTAAGAAATGGAGCAGGGTCTCCTGACAACAGAATGACATGCAAATGATGGGAAACAGAGGGTGTTTTGTGTTTATGTTTATGAGCCATTCAGAATTTTGCCTACAAAAACAAAACAATGTTTTATTTTATGCAGCTTTTGCAATTTTTCTTGTAGGATCTCAAGATTTTACAGTTTCTTCCTTCTCTTTACTTTCCACAACTAAAGTGTTTTCTCCTTGTGTTCCACTCAAGTGAAGATGCAAGAGGAGCTGAAGCCCACACAGTCAAAGGCCCATCCTGCATCACCTCCATCAAATTTCATCAAAAGTTGCACAGAGTCATGCAGGTGAAACAGTTCGGGCACTCTTCTGTATGAATCTCCATGCCAATCAATATCTAACATCTATTAGCATTGGAAAGCAATATTTCCCCTTTTACCTTGCAATAATTGTGCTTAATGCTGTGAAGTACCTTATCGTAGGTCTGGCGGCAAAAGAAAGGCCGGTTACCATGGCGACCATGAAAGCCATTGGTTTCCTTTTCAGCAGAATAATGAACTTCTCTCCTCTGTGTGTCACTCTTCCACTCCACTCGCAGCCTCTCCGATTAAATTGAAGTCCACGCGTCCTTGAAATCCCTCGTCTCTGCCTTATAATTTGCCAAACAAGAGGGAAAAAAAGAAAAAAAAAACAGAAAAAAAAAATGTTCAAACCTCAACAAATGCATCACTTTAGGCAGAGGCGTAGGTATATCTCACTCAATCAATACACAATGTACTTTTTTTAATCTTGCTAAAGTGAATACATCCCCTTAATTAAAAGATTTTCTATACTTTCTTTTGTGTTGCATTTCTTTTAAACTGGAATGATTTCTCACTATATTTTTTTTCACTTTTACTTTGTTAGGCAGTTAGATACTTGATTGCAAAGCTGTGAGATAACCATTAGATTTCCAGCTAGGAAACCTATCAATCCTCTCAGATCATAAACAACTCTTAAAGCGAGGTTTTAACCTTTGGAAAGAGGTATCACGTCCATTAAAAAGAGTTGCATTACTTCTATTTTTGTAGCCAATTTAAATTTTAGAATTAATCAGCCCTGCAATGCAAAATCCCAGATATAACAAGTCATCCCTTTGTGTTGATCTGCTTGATGCTGCAGTAGCTTTCAGATGATGGAAAGCTCCTCTCAAGTATTTTATGGTTAATATTATAGGACAAACTTAGTTATAATGACTGCAAAAAGATTCACCTAACGAGGTGCTCGGCTGCAGGATATTTTTATATATTTCTACAAGAATAAAAAATAAAAAAACTCCGCATTTCTCTTCTCTAAATGTCTTGAATCCGATCAGTGAATGCACTCGCTATCCACAATGTCCTTGAGCACAGACATCTTCACTGCCAGGGGACATTGAGTGTTTTATTCACTGGAGGCGTCAGCATGATGGTCGATTAAGGGGAAGAAAGGCCTGAAACTCATTCAAGCAAACTTGGGAGAACCGAGACACACCGAGAGCACACAGATCGAAAGAAAGCCAACAAATAATGACATCAATTAAACAGCAGGAATGGGAAATATCCCAAATTTATTCAGATCACCCACTTTTAGTGAGACTATTTTATCTAAGTTACTTTTTTAAGGGACTAAACTCACAGATATTTGGCATATTTGTACTATGAAAACGAAGATGTCACGTTTTTAATGTCCAAAGTCTCATTTAATCTATTTTTTTTTTTAGTAATTTGAAAACACAGATGTTAGTATAATACTCCCTTTAACTTTGTCGTTATTTGTAAATTAATTCTTTGCATGCTTTAATCTTGGTGCTTTGCTAAAACGGAAGTGACAATTGCTTAAGATTCTAATCAAATATCAGCGGCCCAGAATTATCGGTAATGTTAGCTTCATGAAAGTGTCACTTGTTTTCGTTTGCTAATCTGCTTTTTCAGTGACAGACCTGCTCATTTCATGCTTCACGTGTGTTTCCCAGCGAAATAATTTCCAAAATGGGCGGACACACTCGCGATTCTGACTTGCATGCGTGGGGTAGGACCTTGATAACGTATGACGTCTGAACAATTGTCCAAAATAGTAAACTTACCTTTAATTAATATTCGTCATTTGTTTCTTTAAAACTTCGAGAGGCCGAACCAAAGCACCTGACAAGTGAGTTAGTCCGAGTTGCAGCTGTTAGCAACATTTAATAAGCCAACAACGCCTGACATTATCTTAAAATGAGAGCTGCGAGGATAGCTTTTCAAAGGAAGGGTTAGTTTCTTCAGTTTTTTTAAAGCGACGTCTAATCGGAGCATGCTCACATCATCAATTACGCTACCTATGTTTCTCTGGTACATCAAGGTGGCAACATATCCTGTTAGCAGGAGCGTAGAAATGAATCAGTATCAGTTTTGAACTTATTCAATAAGCACATAAAGCAGTAGTGAAAAAAAAAAAGAAAAATAAATAATCACTTGTCAGTGCTGTGAGTTTCTTTGTCGGGTAATATTACGATATCCCAAATTTTGTATATTCTTGGTAGATTTACTTTTGATTCAAAAGCCTTAGTCTGCACTGGCATCTCCTCCATAAGTGGAAAACTGCACACAGAGCCCACTTGGATTAAAAAGAAACAGAACCCGGATGTTCATGATGTTTTTGACTTGCTTAACTGCAACATATTTACTGCACGTACTGATGTAAAAATGAATGCTTGTTTGTTTGTTTATTTTTACCTCTGGAATGGATGGCAGGGTGCTCATGCTACCTTTCAGGTTGGTCCTTGAGGGTGGGTTTAATTTTACGCAGATGTGTGAAATACTTCACAATCACAAAAGAACATGGTATTTCAGAAGTGGTACCGTTTGGATGTCCTGTCCATCCTCCGGTGTTTCTTCTGTCTTCCATCTCTTTTTTTCTTTTTTTTTTTTGTCTTAAAGACAGCGTCGAGGACAAGAGCATGATCGTGGCACAAAAATCTTTCTTTCTAGACTTAAACACCATTTTATCATTTTTATAATTTTCTAATGCATTTAAAAAAAAATCGAGTATATTCACTGAAAAATCAACACTATATCCTGAACTTTTAAGTACTGCCTTCTGATTAAATCAGACCACGGGGAGGCGCCAGTAAGCTTACTTCAAGCGACTAAATGAATGAAATCTGCCGTTCAGTGCAAGGTAAACTGTTGAAATGTGCGCAAAGTTGACATGTCGTTCTACAAAGGCGTTTGAACCTTTAGGAAGATGAGAATTAAATGTTTATTACACGCCGAGCGTTGGCTCAGTATGATAAATAAGATGAAGATCTTTGTGATTTAGAATGTGTGCAGGTTATAGTAATTAAAAGGTACCTGTGGATCAGTTATAACTTTTTGTGTGGATAAATATGGAAATCCCATGCGGTCAAAAATCCCCTGCATACTCTTTGTTATAACCTCCAAAACATGATATTAAATGTTACATCCTTCACATCCAGGTAATATGGCAACGGTAATGGATGGTAACACTGTCTTCTGTATATTTTTCTCACTGAGACAGTTTGTAGGCATACATGTGTAGTTTTTGTTTGTTTGCTTTGCAACTTTATGGAATTTCAGTATAAAGACTTCCCAAATAGGCTGATTTAAGGGTTTACTCTTAAATACAGGGGTCTGCTATAGGCATCTGGTGTGCACAAAACTGTTTCTCCAGCTATATGTTTTTGTTTGTCCTTCATGTCTGAAAGTTTTCCCAGGGCGCTCTCTGCGCACGTGATGGTAGATTACAGTGAAAAACAGGTTTTGTTATTGTTTGAGTCACACATTCTGCTTTCACGCATTGACACCTTATTCGGGTCTCGTAAGGTGTTACTTTCAATTTTGCTAAACACTAGGTGATGTGGATTAGATGTAAAATCTTTCCCTGACCAATTGTTCGCCACACAATCAGGCTGCGGCAAACTGATAATGACACTTATGTCTCTTGTGGTAACATGTCATCATGTAGCCACAAGACTTAGAAAGTAGTCATCATATTTTAAATAGTGACAGCATCATGTGGGATGGTGCCCTATGTACACTTCTGCACTTGCATACTTTCTTACATCAGCAATAAAAAAAAATTTTTTTAAAAACAAGGGTGGAGGGCTCTGTGTGATTAAGTAAAACTTTCCTATGCTGATTTCAACTCTTGCAAACCTATCAGAGTTAAAGCAGCTAACTTATCCTTAAATTCCATTTGTCAATCCCAAAGGTAAAAGGGGAAAAAGGAAAATCCCTTCTCCCACTGCAGAGGTGTGGGTGGTTTTGAATGCAGAAACAGTCTGGAGTCATCTCTCTGCTTTCCTCCATCGTAAAGAAAAAGACAGCTGTGAAAGTTGAAGGACAAAAGCAGCTGGGATACGGGGCTGCGCTACTTGCAGCTGCAGTTTCTGGGTAACACACAAATGCTGTTGATAAAACAGGAAGGATTACAACATAGCTGTCTTATTTTTAAGACAGTCAGACATTTCTGTTACATTTTCATCAGCGAGTGTTCAATCAAACCTTCTTATCTACACCAAAGATGACAGACTGACTCAATCGTCTCATCATTTTACTTTAAGGCACCTATATTAAAGGCTTTAACTCAAGTGTCTCACTTTCTTCTGCCAAGGCACAATTTTCTCATAAATAACTGCATACAGGAGTGTAACCACTGTTTATTTACATGTTGAGCTATGTATAATAACTCCTTTGTGTTAGATACAGACTCATTAAAAAAATACATGATTTTTATATCACAAATACCATTCTGAAGAAAATGAGAGGAACTCGAAACATTTCTTTGTTTTTTTTCTGCAGAAATCTTGAAAGACACAAAGCTTATCCAGCTAAGTTAAAGTCACAGTACACTGGTTCCTTTTCTCTTCGAGCCTTTCATCGGAAATGATAGTTCAGCCAGGAGCAGAAATATTTAACAGTACCTCGCAATTTGCATTATGTCTCAACATCCTCACTGGCTTTAAGAGCTGAGTTTTTATAAGCCAGGCCGATACTGTCGTTATTATTCCGCCGTACTGGTGCCTGCTCAGATATTTGGCTGCTCACTGTCTGTCTTTTTCTCATCAGAACATTCATCATTTTGGAGCGGTAGTGATCCCCAGCCAGGAAATACAATATGGGATCGATGCAACTGTTGATGCTGGCCAGCGGCCTGGTGATCTTGTAAGTAAAGTTTACTATGTTGAGGAATTTACAGTTAAGATCCAGCACACGGGCTGTATAATAGATGGTCCGTGTGATGTGAAACGGGACGAAGCTCACAGCAAACACCACAAGCACCACGATGATGAGCTTGATGGATTTCTGACGTGAAGCAGCGCTCTGCTGGCTTGAAGATATTCCGTGTCTGGGCTGGCACAGGGCCCGAGCCATCAGGCAGTAACACACCATAATGATGACGAATGGGATGCCAAACAGCAGCACCATCACAACAGAGCTGTAGTCCACATACTGCTCGAAGGCCTCCTGACTCGTTGTGTCATGGCACAGGGTGTCATTGCCCCTCCTGGAGGTGGTGACAAAAATGATATTGGGCACCAAGCACACAGTCACCACACTCCACACTATGCCACAGACCAGGTGTGCATGGCGACGCTTCACCAGGCTCATCATCTTAATAGGGTGGCAGATGCCGAGATAGCGATGCACGCTGATGCAGGTGAGGAAGAGAATGCTGCAGTAGAGGTTGGCATAGAAGAGGAAGCGTGCAAGTTTGCAGGCAACCACACCAAATGGCCAGTGACTTCGGTTGGCATAGTAGTATATGAGGGTGGGCAATGAGAGTACATAGAGGAAGTCTGACAGGGCGAGGTGGAACATGTACACTGTACTGGCGTTCCAAGGACGCATCTTCACAAACAACCATAAAGCTGCAGCATTGAGCACAAAGCCGAACACAAACACCAGACTGTAGGACACAGGCAGCAGAATGTATTTGAACTCTTCATCAAAGTGACAGCTCGAGTTGAAGACCGAGGTCAGCGCCGACTGGTTGTGTCCTCCTGAGCTGCTGGTGACCCTCTCCATAACTATGAATGATCTGTGCGAACAGCTGTTAAAGTTAGCAGATGACAAAACCTGCAAAGGAAAAAAAGAAACACTGAGATATGAAGATTTTTACATCTTGTAACTGTAAAGTTTATCTTTCTTTCAGTTGTTAGCTTCATATTTATCCCTCAAGTGACCGAGCTATTTTAGCAACTTAAATAACAGAGTGGGGTAATTTATGGCGCCGTTATGTTTTAAACAGGAAGACTTTTTTAATGGCTCTATCTGGGTTTATCTTATATATACAGTTTCCTTTATCTATCATGGATTCCAAAACTTTCTAAGGTAATAAATTATGTTTTTTAAAGCTTTTAAGTCAGGCATGAGGGTTATCCTCAAAGCTTCTGATGTAGTAAATCTTGTTGCTCTAGGTACACGATTCACTGCGAAACATCACTGTGTAGTGATTAGAAGTAGAAAAATGCAATAAAATCAAAACTATCAATGTTCAGTGTTAAAAAGTACATATACTTCTGGGATCACAAATGACTTTTCCAAACTTTTCCGTATCTTTAGCTAACTTTTCATCATACCGATACTGGAAGCAGATTGACAAATTCATGGTAGGAAACATTTTTTTAAGATTAAAAATATCACAGCAGCACATATAAATATATCACCGTATCAGTTTAAATTTAAACAATTTGCCCTCTATAAAACTTTGTTTTTAGAATAAGGGACTGGTGGGGCTGGTGCTTAGTTGGTACAGCGGTTTGTCCACTAACTGTAGGGTTAATGGTTCAATCCCCAGTCCAATTTTGTCATTCTTAGGCAAGAAACAGAACCCCAACTCTGTTCTGTTGCCAGGCCAGCACCTTGCACCAGCTCCACTTGCACACACTTGTGAAGGTGGGTGACCTAGACATTGTAGAACCACTAAAGATGCATTATAAGTGCAAAGCATCTTTCATATAAGCTATAAAATAATCTGTAGATTAATCAGCAATGAAAATAACATTTTTGGCCCTACAGGTTGTCTGTGGAGGAGTCAGATTTCTTACTGGAATCATGTCAGAAGCATTTCAGTCCTGCATTTAACTTAAGCGTTATAGTCTAAAACACTGGTTGCGTTAAATGGTCACTATGCCAAGCGATATCCCTTCAGAAAGTAAAATTAAACGTACTCTTTATGTATAATAGTGTGCACAAGGGCCAATTTCAGATTCTTTGGAAACAATAGACATTATATTATACAATTATATTTTTATTATCGGTTTATGTAGGCACGGCTTCATGTTAAAGGTGATAAGCGTGGTAACTATATAAACGGTGTACTGAAGTTAAAAGTGGACCATGTTTCACTGTGAAATCTATGTAAGGAAGGTTTAATAAACTGTATCTAAACAGAACTTTCATTGGTTGCTTTTCATCGCTGTTGGTTGATGATTTAAATCTCCTTAACCTGAATAAGAATTTGTCTTACCTTTGTTTTTTCCGCACATCCGGCTCAGCACCTTTCTCTAGAAGCGCGACACGGTAACTTTACTGCTACTCACCGCCCAACAAGATCCTCACGGCGGTGTTGTTGTTGCTGATCGCGATCCCGGTGTTGCGCTGTGGTGCTACGGAGAGTTAGTTCGCTTAACTTAAGTTTCACTATCAGCCGTGATCCCGATGTATGAAAAAACTCTGCTTTTCTCATTCCGTCACCCTGTCCACTGCCTCTGTAGTCCAACCCACGCACATTAATGCGCGGCGACGAATACGTTTCTCGACATTTTTAACTCCAACACAGTCCGCTCGGAATGCAGGACTGATAGCAGAGTGTGGTTGAAATGGGAAGTGCTGAGAGGGCAAGCTGCCACTCCAGATTCCTGTTATTGCCTCTGTGGAATTAAAGAAACACGTGGAACTGCTACTAAAGTTTAATTCCGGGAACACGCAAGTTTTACTTGGAAATCGGCATTACGGAAAACATGCCCATGCATGTGTGGATACAGTGATCAAAAGATAGTTCCAGTCGCTGCTACTTACGAAGAAATGCAGTGCTGTGCAAAAGTTTGAACCTTACTTATTTATTTATATTTCAAATGAGGCAGAGTTTTAGTCTTGAGTAGAAGTTCTCCAGACACTCTAAAAGTCTTTTGACGTTTTTCTTTGGACATTGGCTGCTTTTTCACTCATTTTCAGTACAATCCTTGTACCTGACCGTTTTCAGAAGAATGTCGTTTTGGTTGTTAAGCTACTTACACAGGAAATGTGTTTTATGTCTAAACATAACACAGCTTAACAAGGAACCAATTTTAAATCGTATCTTTATCTACTTTGTTACTATAGCAGCCTATTTCAGCTGTTCTATTTTTTTCCATTTCTTTATTTGAATCTACCAAAAATTCCACAGATAACACAGTTTGATGGACATAAAGTAATATTTTTGCACTGTTTTGCAGGACCTGAGAGATTTGTCTGGCCCTTCAGTCACTGAAGTCTCATCAGAAAAGGTCTCAGTGGAATGGTGGCTGTCAAGGAGCCACTCTCATGGAAGGGAAACAGGGATAAAAAGCTGATATATGCCAAACTACACAAGAACTGGACTGAAAATCAGTGATGACAAATCCAAAACTGAAATTTTTTGGTTCAAATTATTGTCAGTTCAAATCAAAGGTCAGGAGAGAAGCATGACAGTGAGTGTCTACAGCTATTTGTAAAACACTGTAGATGCGCTTTTATGGTTTGGGGCTGCATTTCAGCCAGTGGTGTTGGAGATCTTGTCAAAATTCATGAAATTATGAACAGAGAAAAGTATCATCAGAGTTTGATCCACCATTCAATATCATCTGGAAAGTTTCTGATTGGCAGTGGTTTCATTTATCACTATGAAAATTATCCCAAATACACTGCCACTGTAGTAAAAGCATACCTAGATAGATAAATACACAACAGAGAACTATAAGTAATGGACTGCCCTCAACAGAGTCCAGACTTTGACATTATTGTAGCAGTGTGGGATCATCTTGACAGAGAGCAGAACAAAAGGCGGCCAACATCCAAAGGAGACCTTTGAAGGTCCACCAAGAAGCCTGGAGGACTATTCCTGAAGCCTACTTAAAGAAAAAGAAAAAAAGAAAGCTTGCCTAAAAGTATTCAGGCTGTGTTATAGAATAAAGGTGGTCAACTTTCAAGATTGTTTGAATTGCACAAACTCCACGTATTTCCACAAGTATGTGCACATGTGGGTGCTATAGCTCAGGTGGTAGAGCAGGTCATTTACTAATCAGAAGGTTGGTGGTTTGATCCCTGGCTGCTCCAGTCTGCATGCCGCATATCCTTGGGCAGGATGCAAAACCCAAGTTGCTCTTTGATGCATCCATCAGCGTATGAACATGTGACTATTAGATAGTAAGCTACAGAAGCCCACATGGAAGGAAAAAAAAGATGTACTTTTGCAAGATCCTGAGAGAGAGACTTTTTCCCTGCACAGTTACTACAGCTCATTGTTAATGAATTCAACCAAATCAGAGTACGCCTTGCGATGACTATGTCCCCTTACCCTAGGAATGCTCTTCAGATGTCTTTCACTTATATAAAAACTGTGTCTACTGCCAAGCACTGATTTCATGTTTTCATAGTTTAGGCCAAGCTCAAAATAAAAATGTATAAATCTCTCCCACGGGTGTGTGTTTTCCATCATATACATCAGTCTCAGTACTGACCTGGAAGTGCATGGACTTAAATTAAAAACATTTCTCACAAAAGCAACATGGGATCTCGCAAAAGTACTTCTTCAATTTTTTTCCTCCAATGTTCCTTGCGGGGCTCTGTAGTAAGCACTTGTTGTTGTATGTTCTTATTTCATTACCTTAAATTTGTGCTACTATTTTCCAGAGTATTTGCTTGTTTCACTACACTGATTATACTCAAAAGTATTAAAAGTCATAGGCTCAACTCTGTCTAGAGATACAGTGGCTTGCAAAAGTATTCGGCCCCCTTGAACTTTACCACATTTTGTCACATTACAGCTACAAACATGAATCAATTTTATTGGAATTCCACGTGAAAGACCAATACAAAGTGGTGTACACGTGAGAAGTGGAACGAAAATCAGACATGATTCCAAACATTTTTTACAAATAAATAACTGCAAAGTGGGGTGTGCATAATTATTCAGCCCCCTGAGTCAATACTTTGTAGAACCACCTTTTGCTGCAATTCCAGCTGCCAGTCTTTTAGGGTATGTCTCTACCAGCTTTGCACATCTAGAGACTGAAATTCTTGCCCATTCTTCTTTGCAAAACAGCTCCAGCTCAGTCAGATTAGATGGACAGC
>VVHJ01002308.1:0-15340 GCA_015107715.1 Tylochromis polylepis | reverse complement strand
TCTGTATTTGTGTGTGTGTGTGTGTGTGTGTGTGTGTGTGTGTGTGTGTGTGTGTGTGTGTGTGTGTGTGTAGAGTCTGACTGGTCTGCCAATGACACAACTCCAAAAGTGCCCTGGCTACTTCCTGCTTCTATGTTAATTTTCTCTTTGACTGTCAAATCTTAATAGAAAAAACAAAGGACAGAAGACGTCTGTCAGTATAAATTTAATTTTAAAAAAGTTTAAAAAGGCACTGATCACAAGAATTCTGAACGCTATGATCACACCAGAGCCCTCAAACCAATGGTACAACTCTGATAGGCAAAAACAAACAAACAAACAAACAAACAAACAAACAAACAAACAAACAAACAAACAAACAAACAAACAAAAAGAAAACTAAGTCTGCAGCATGCAGCATTCATGAGATGGTTAATCATGCTGAAACTGATGACTGTAATAGATGCAAGAAAGTAGACTTCCAGTGAATGTTAATTGAACAGCAAAGCAATAAAAGCTATAAAAGCTAAATAACATTATTTATTATTTATTTAAATATGTACACTACTTAACACTACTTAGGTACATCAGTTACTTTAGATGAGCCTGAAATCATCCAGCTGGAATACATGCAAATGGGTAGACAAGTAATACTGGAACGATGTACAATACCTATTCAGTTAACGTCCCCCCAAAGGGAAAAATATAAACTTAGGGAGGGAAAAGATTAATGACATCATCTGTATGGCCATTCATAATTATAATCACTCTCACTGCTAATTCAAGACTAATTCAAACACTCATTTTTTTTAACTTTTTCTTTTTGCTTATGGGTGAGATTTAGTGACTTGACTGTTTTTCCAGACATATTGTGTTGCCCTTATTTTAGACCCAAAGCATTTAATGGATAACCGTTTTGGGTTGTTTGTAATTCTTTTTAATATATACTGGTGCTAATTGTGGGGTAAGTCTGAGGAGTAGCTGATAATTTGGTTCTTGTGGTTGACAGTGTCATGAGTAACTCACGTTGTTTGTTGTAGGTGTTAAACCCCATCTTTGAACATTTCTGATACAACTTGTTTAGCTGGTATTCTGGGAAAATGACAAACGCATGCAAAACATTGCGTGGGCATGTTTTACTTTTGTCTTCCATTTGACTCACATTGGGCCTGAGTAAACTATTTTCACTGTTGTTAATTTTGTTTCAAAAGTAATTGTAGTATGGACATTTTTTAATATGTGTATGTATTTCATTTTCATTTTAGACCCTTTTCTAAACACTTTGTTGAGGTGTGGTTGGCAGCAATTAAAGTCTTGAGTCTTTTTGAGTGAGATGCAACAAACTTTGCACCATTTGGGGAATTCTTTCTTTTCAGATCTGTGAAAGTCATTAAGGTTTAATTTTAGAAATTTTAGTTCTCTACAGGTATACTTAATTTGATTCAAGTGAGGTGTCTGATTGAGCTACTCAAGAACTTTTATAAGTTGTCCCACAGCCACTCTGATTTTGGCTTGGCAGTGCAGTTATGGTCATTGTCTTAATGTAGGGTGACCACTCTGGAGCAGGTTTTCATCAAGATATTTTTGAACACTGCTTAGATAGTCAACCCTGACTAGTCTGTTGGTCCTTGGTGCTGAAAAACACATCCGCAGCATAACACTACTGTGGGGGTGTCATGCTTCGCTGTTGTAATGATATCAAACTGTTGATGATTGTTTCCTGGTTTACTTTGGATTCTTTCCCTAAGTCTGAGAGCAACTTGAACTGAAATTTCAAGTTGAATTTAATGTGAAATTTGTCACCAATGACTCAGCAATAAAGCCCAGATCAGTGGCATGCCCACAGAGTCGGTTGGATTGCTATAAGTTCTTCCCATTTTCACACAGTGGTGCTCGGTCACTGTGGCGCTCAGAGTAACAATAAGATTCTTGGTCATCTCACCAACAAATGCCCTTCACTCTTCTTGCTCTGAATATTTTCAAAATGCACTGTATCAGTTTTGAGGTGTGTTGCAGCAGGGACACATGTAAATGTTTCAGGACACCGGCCCTCGAGGACTGGAGTTCGACACCTGTGATGTAAATTATCTCTCACACCTCAAGAATGAATTGGTAAGTATAGCCATTGCAAACAGTGTATTATTTTATGCAGTCATTCAGGAATCAGCAGTCATGTACTCTGTCTTGCGTTATTTGTGGCCACCAATAGCAAGTGTCACAATATTTTCCTTAAAAGCTGCATGCTTTTTTGTATACAAGAGTCTGTATTCATTCAGACCAAATCTGTTCACCTGCAGCCTTCCCTCCAACATTTCACTAAGACATTGTCTTTGATGTTGTTTACCTTGACCTTTCAACACTTTGAATATTTCCCCCAGAGCAGTCAATCCTGAAAGTTGCAGTTGAACCTAATGCCAGATGTAAACTCCATAAACTTTTTTAGTCTTAGATTTTTCTGGTTTAATCAGCACGTGTGCTACAAAGAATCCTTGCTGGGCTCTGAGGCTCACACATAGAGTCTAAAACTTTTTTGCCATCAAGCTGGATCAAATGGACACTGAAGACGTTGGCTTCTGAGCTTACATACCCACTGACCTGTGCCCAACCCCTCACAATGCTACACTCTTTCTTCCAGAGGGCCTGTCTCTATTTTTTTTTCTCTCCATCCCTTTGTCTATGCAACAGTCAATATATCTGACTAACTTGATGAACTGCGCACAGAGCAAAGTTAATTTCTGAGTGCATGGTAGCCATGGCAATGTCCTATGAGTGCTTCAAAGCCCATCTAGTCTAAACATTACCCCAGCACGGCTGACTGCAGAATAGGTTGCATTGCCGTGGTGCACACATGTTCTTTATGGGTTGATCCTGCCAGTAATTCAACTCTGCCACATATTCAGAGGCCTACATTTGTATCTGTGTCAATCAGCACATTTAAAGGTCAAGTTTAGGTATGTCATTTAAAATGTAAATACTAAATTATGTTAAAGTGAAATTATTCACGATGTTTGAGTGTTGGAATCATTGAATCTCAGAATTGAGCAATTATATTGCTTTTCAAAAATAAATGCTTACTTTAAATGATGCTAACACCTTTCAAAAAAGTAGCAATACTGTAAGTGTTTGATAACTAGGGAGAAAAATTGATCACATTTGACCAATGATGGGTCTGGACTTGCAAGCTGGTCAGTTTAGCTCCTGGACACTTTTACTCTTTTAATCATGCTGGTTTAATATGTGCAGAACATGGTTTAGAATTTTCTTGTTAAAACAACAAAAGTGGGTAGCATGGTGGCACGGTGGTTAGCACTGTTGCCTCACAACAAGAAGGTCCTGAGTTCAATTCCACCATCAGGCCGGGGTCTTTCTGTGTGGAGTTTGCATGTTCTCCCCGCGTTTGCGTGGGTTCACTCCAGGTACTCCGGCTTCCTCCCACAGTCCAAAGACATGCAGTTAGTGGGGATAGGTTAATTGGATACTCTAAATTGCCCATAGATATGAGTGCAAATGGTTGTCTGTCTATATGTGTTAGCCCTGCGACAGACTGGCGACCTGTCCAGGGTATACCCTGCCTCTTGCCCTAAGACAGCTGGGATAGGCTCCAGCCCCCCTGTGACCCTGACAAGGATAAGCGGTAGAGAATGGCTGGAAAACAACAAAAGTCTTTTTTGAAAAAAGACAGATTCTGGATCATGCAATATACTTCTTCAGAACCTATCTACCATTTAGCATTCATGGTTTCTTTATAGATAAGTTATCCATGCCTGTGTTCTTGAACCTATGAAGTCATGTGTTTCCTCTATCCCAACATTTCTGAAAATGTTCTTTAAACCCATTCATCAGTTTTGTCATCTATTACGGCATCTTTCTACTATTTCTATTTTCGTAGAGTTAAATGATATTTAAAAAAGAATTCAATTTTGATTTTATTAATATATAGCAATTTTTTTGTAAAAAGTTGCAAATGTTGAAATACTAAGTCAAAGGTATTTTGCTGACTTTCCCGAGGTGAACAGTAAACAGAACAAATTGCAGCATTATTATTGGAAGGAAAGTATGCCACACAAACACAGGAGTAAAGGGATCATAAGTGGATACCAGTGCAAATTTCAGTTTCATTGAAGTTTGCGTTTTTTGTTTTGTTTGTCATGACAAAGTAAGGCAAGTTTGGCAACAGCTTCTTTCTTTTGACTTTATTAAATGTGTGGCCAAAAATATATCACAGGACAGTTAACGGTCATTTTGCTCGAGAAACATTTCTACATGCTCTCTAGTTTTCTGGAAAGCTTTTGAGGTGATCCCTCATTGGTTTCTAAGCAGCCTGACCTAAGCCGCTGTTTCTAAGCTCCTTCTTTACCTTCACTGAGTGGGAGGCACGTGACTCTCATTGAATGGGAATCACAAATCCTTCTGAGAGGAATATTTTTGTGATTCATTACTTCAGAGTAAGGAATGAATCATGTATGTCATCCCACACCTCAAGAATTAATTGCTAAGTATAGCCTCTGTAAACAGTGTGTTGTTTCAGTGTTCACATAAATATGTCATTAAGATATGGCAGTCATTCAAGAATCAGCAATCATGTTCTACCATGTACTACATTTGTACCTACCACCACAGCAAATGTAACAATCCATTACTTAAGTACTGCAATTTTTTTGTGGGCAAGAGTTTGTATTCTTTCAGGCCAAGAGTTAAAGTCATACTTTCAACTTTTCTAGCACAAACAAGTGGATGAAGCCCAGTTCAGTTATCACTGGGCACTATAGCTCAGAAAGATTCCAACTGTTGCAATTGTACATTCCACTTAGGAAACCTAATATTGAGCCACAGCCACTCTAAGTCCCCAGAACTGGTTAGTGATGTCACTCAAAGCCTCTGGTAGGGTTACACTTTTAATAACAGTCATGGCCAGCTGTCTGCTTTTATGCTTCTTGTGTAGACCGCAGGGGGCTGTGGGGACTAACCTTTATAGTGACAGCTCGCAGCAGTAAAATGGTTCATATCTAACAGCCATTTTAGAAGAGGGCAAGCAGCAATCAAAAGCAACTCTTTTAACCATTTTGGACCTCCTTTAGATTACGCTATAATGACAAAGCTTTGCAGATTTTGATAGCTTCAGCACTTTTTAGATATTATTACTAACCTTTACCAAAAAAACAACAGAAGATGCAATTTGACAGGCAAACTCTTTTCCAATAAATAATTCATAATTAAACCTCCACTTTTTGGTTGATTTAATTTAACTGGAAGTGAGCAATGATGGGAAATCTATGGTGGTGTAGTGGCTACAACGGTGTGTGTTGGTTTTCCCAATTTTACACAGGCCAAAGACCTGGATTTTACGTTAACTGGTGAATCTAAATTGGCCATTTGTGTGGATGATTAAAGTATCTCACACAAGTGACATCATTGTTGGATTAGTGGCTGTGCCACTGAAGGCGACTGACCTCTATCATCTCTTTAGAACCTTTGCTATCTCGCTATACATTGTTATGGATTTATTTAAAAAGCCACATCTTATATGTACATATATGGTTTATCATGTTTTCCCCATCCTTTTCAGGAGTTATTGTTTCCTGGTTTCGCTTTTATCTGCAAAGATTTTCATGTCAAGCATTAAGAGATGCTGAGTGCATGTTTAAAGGGAATTGCTGGGTTTCTCTTTCTAATAATAGTAACAAAAATGTTAAGTACTACATTGCGACTTGGTGCTCTAAATTGACTAATGAATATATCAAGGAAATATTTAATGAATAATTCAATTAAGCATGCAGGACTGTGCAATGGAAACATTACTGTGGACGACGCTGTGTCCTCCACAGTATCTGTGCCCATGTGATGGTTTTGTAAGCTGTAATCTTAAAAAAAGTTTACGGCACGTTTAAGGCCTCTTTAATCTCCTGACTTGATGCTATTAGAACTGTGCGAGAGCAATGCAGAATGGCACAAAGAAAAAAACCTGCTCACAGTCTCGCCACATTCTCAGGCAAAGGCAACGACAGTGACTGAAGTGACTTTTTAATTTCTTCATCTATTCTTAACTTCTGTCAGCGCAACCAGCGACAACAGTATTCAAGAAGATCGTCCAAGCGTAGGAGGAGCGGCCTGGCGAGAAGCGGGAAGAGATGCTATTTGCTGAGGGGTGGTTACATAACATCTCACTTGCCTCCCTCGCTGCGGAATGCCAGGATAGTGTTTGTAAACAGAACGGCCATGTGCGTGTTCACGTGGAGGAAGCTTTTGAGTCCCTGCCCTTGCTGTCTCACCCCTGAGGTAAACCCTGACATCGATATACGCTCACAGGGCCAGAAACCCTCCCTCCGGCCCTGTGCCACTCAAACACAGTCTTATCACTCTCAATCGATAATTAAACCTCAACTTGGCTAATGTCGCACCGCCTCATAGTAGGAGGCTATGTTGTGCGAGAGTTATGGATATCTTTTTTTTTTAAAATCTCAGACCAGATCATAATTACATCAAAGTGTCTTTAACAAGTTATGGACATCTGGTTTGGTGTTTTTATTAGTGACATATTTTTGTGACCTGGCTTCAGTTAATAGACACTTAAGTCTTTTGATCCCACAGTAGTTTGCGGTAAGTCTACACAGAGAGGAGTCGGTCATAAAGATAATTCAAAGGTCCTTTTGATTCATAAGCAGAACAACTTCATGATAAATTGTGTCCAATTGTAAATGCACTGTCACTCATTTGAACATTAAAGTATGTTAAAATGAGTGACAGCGTTCTCACAGAGTGATTCCACTGTTGAAGCATCTGATAGTGGTTTGCTGCTACTCCCCTGCTCTCTATAGGAAAACAAAACCCCAGCAGCAGACAAGAGGGAAATCGATATTGCAGAAATCAATACAACACTCAGTATCTCGCCATTTTGTCTTAGGAAAGCAACTGAGCTATAGCCAGCCAGGTATAGTGCAATCTAAAATGTCTAGCCTGCCACTGGACCTGTTCTGTGTCATTTGTGAAATGGCTCCTGGTTGGAAAAATGATACATGGGTTGGACAGGGCAGGGTCAGTGGTGAGGGCTTGGGTAAAGGCTTGAGTATTTTAAGTAGACAGCATTGTTGTGGAATGCTATGGCAACTGGACATTCTTCCCAAAGGTGATATTGTCTTTGCCCCAGGAGTGACATAAAGGGAACTTAAGACCATGACGAACTAGCAGTCCACCCGCGAGGCTTTATCTGTAGGTGTGGATAGATGAGAGAAGCTATGTGCATGTGATTGATCTATATGGCCCTTCCCCCACTCAGCCCCCTGTAGCCTTATTAATGCTTTCATGCCTTTTCAGCTGCTGATGTAACAGCAGCAATGCAGCCGAAATATAAAATTGCAAAACTATTAGATGGTGCTTTTTTTTCTTCTTTTATTATGTAGCATTAATTGTGCAGGTCAGGATTAGTGCATATGAATCCTTTGCATAGTCCAGCTGAACAGAAAGAGAAACATGGGATAGATCCACACTGTTTTTGTTATACTTAGCATCCACACTAGTGCACATTCTTGGATGTTGTGAAACCTCGCTGACCCAGTTTTAGTTTGAAAGCTTGAAGGGTCAGTTGCATAAAGCTGACAAAACCCCTGTATATGCACAAAGGCGGTATTTTTATTCTATAAATTTCAATAGCGGCTTATGCATTTTACATTTGCATATATAAACACGCCATTGCAAGTTATTGAACATGGCAATGAAGAAGAAGCTTTCACTAAATGTAAAATTCAGTCACACACTGCAGATGATGAGAAAAGACATACATACCAGACATAAATAATATTTTTGTATGGTGGTCTGAGCACTGGAATTGCAAACGGAACAAAAACAAAATGGAAACTGAACTTAGTGCAGATATAGCCACAAGTTATAACATCAGACAACTGAGATTAATAGTGCACTCTCATAGCAAGAAATAAACTGGGTTCATTTCTGTTCATCAAAGTACAATGTCTGATATTTCAAATGACACACTAAGTGTTATCTGCAGTGTCTTAGTGTGAATGGGGCAATGGGATCACCGTACACACTTACATACACAAAGGCATGGCTCACCTGATCTCATGCAGTCACAACATTCTTTATGAATGCTATAGAGAGCACTCTTGCTTAAGAACTCTTGTTGTGCTACACAGCCAGTGACCGTGCTCATCGTGTCAAAACACAGGCATGGCATTGCATAAGAGGTATACCACTACTGCTGGTTTTAAAGTTTAGCAACGACTCTGTGACTTAAATAGTATCCTCTTCTACTAACATGTTTTTAAAAGTTGTACCACAGTGCAGGAGCTGCATGGCCTGCATCGACAACCAGAGGAGAAGAAAAACTGCTACTTTGTGACCAAAACTTAGTAAATGTCTTTAGTAATTTGACAAGGAGCTGGCTGTATTTTGACTTCACTGGCCCTTTACCATCTTTTTAACCTCTTTTAATCTTGCCCTTATGGATTACCAATAGTCAGTGTCTGAAAACTTTCGTATTGATTTTAAGGTAAAAACCGAAGTCCTGCATAAGTTCTTCAGATAGCCTTGTTAAAGTGTGAAGCCAAATTAAATGTCAGTCATTAGTCTCCATCTTGCTTTTGTTTTATTTGTACCCTGAAGTCACATGGCTATGTTACAACAGCAGTTAGTGCAATACACAAGCCTAGCATGGAAGCCTCTGAAATATTTTTGTTATACTAATGAGCCATTCAGATGTTAATCTTAGGGAAGCATATGGTGAATTCACACACACAACAAGCAACAACAACAAATAATTATACATTCGATAATTAATAGGAGACTTGGCATCCTATAATAAAGCTCAATTTACATGTACTCAAAACTATGAGGATTTATACATGATTGTGTTACTGCTATGATTCTGTTATTGTACTTCTGTTAATTCACCATCCTTACAAGGCAACATAGCTGGGTTTTTTTTTATCTCAATTCCTTTAAAATAATTACATTTCATGCACCCTGAAAGTCAGAGGCACAAACTGCATTGTGTTGTCAATAATCTTTATTTCAGCAGCTATATCCAAAACCAACAACACAAAATATACAACACCCTGTTAGCTGTGACAGCTTACTCCTTGTAATGCATTGAAATAGACACAAAATAGTCTTGCAAAGTCACCAAGTTGGTCAATTTTTTTTCTTTTTGAGAATTATGATGTTTGTTGTTGCTCCCTGTTAACAACCTTCTGTTTAGTGTCAACTTCAAAAGGAAGTAAGGGAAATCTCCAGAATTACCAGTCTTGTTCCCCCACTTAATGGTGCAGTAGGATTGAATTTCATTTCCTTCAGAGCTTTCTGACCTTGCCCACCTTCACTACGCTCTGCCACCACAATTCTCTTCTCCTTTGCTTCTCCTTGGGATTTGCCTTTGTGTCTGCTCGTCATTCAGTGGTGAAAGCAATGAAAGCTGATTCATATACACAAAGCCAGAAGCTATTTCAGCTCTGCTGCCGTGCAGACTCTGTGCACTTACTGCTGGACATGCTTAGGTTGGACTTTTACTCTCCTACTGAAGGCTGAACAGGATAAAAATGCACATATACATCAGTGAGTAAGGACTGGGAAAGCCAAAGTGGATAACCGCCTAAATCTTAATCCAGATTTAATTAAAAAAGACAATATAATCATAATTGTGATTTTGTAATAGTTATTAATTATACATAAATGCTACAAATGTGTTTTCACAAATAGGAAGTCACTTATACAAAAATGTTTGTATTATATATTCCATACTGAATACATTTTAACGTGTTTAGGAAAAAGCCAGGGTTGAATAGTAAAGGTAGTGTCACACAGGCATTTAAATTATGCTTAAAAAAAACAAACTCCTGAACAAGTCCACTGTTTTCTATAATGTATTCAAATGCAGCAAGAAGCACACACAGGAAAACACAACTGCTGTCTTTCAATTTTAGCTGGCAAAAAAAAAAAGAAAGAATTTGTCAGCCATGTTGGAGTAGCTTTATCTAATATCCCCTCCTTATTATCTTGGCTCTTGCTTTTTACGATGTGGGGCATCTGCTGTACTTCATCTGACAAAATGCCACCAAAAAACACACACAAGGCTACAGGGGGGGAAAGGGTAAACGGATTATTAAGGTGCCGAACCAGTTCTCACCTGCCTTTCACGTCCCTCCACTTTGTAGAAATTCCAACAAACCGTCTGGATCTCCTCTTTAACAAATCCTAAAGGGCAGCCATCTTGCCTCCTTCTGTTCTTCTATGAAACAGACTATCCTCCACATCAATATTCATGGAAACCAGTCTGACGTCGGCTCTCATCATCAGGAGAAGCCCGGGTGTCGCTGTTTGCCAGCCTGAAGCACGCTCATATGTGACTCCTGTAAGGCAGCAGAGGTGCAGAAATTGGACAAGATGCTGTTTGGAGGTCAGGAGGAAGAGCCTTGCTTTGGTGGCTACCTCAAATAATTACAAAATCGCCTTCTTGCTGAGTCCTTCCCACACAAAGAGACAGATTTCCTTCTCCCCCTATGCTCCCTCCTTTTTTCTTCTTCCCTCAGCCGTACACAATAGTGAACACTAGGGCTGCCCTGAAGCACTGGAGTGGATTTGGTGTTTGAGACGGGACTGAATAGACTTTTCTGTTGAATATTGCACTGGTTTCAGCTATCTGACTGTGACAGAGAAGATGTCTCCACCCACTTCCTTTTTTCTCAGACAGGAAGCCAAGTGACTAAGGGTTTTTTCCCTCCTTTTTTCAGTTTATCTCTTTCTTTTTCTGTCATAGCTTGCAGAAGTTCCCCTCCAGTGTAAGAGCGCTCCCTTTTTGAGAGCACTGCAGAAACAACAACATGTGGCCAGTTTTGGAGTCCAACCAGTTGAGCAATGACTTTCCAACTGCTGTTGGAAATTCATTCTAGCCTGCCGACTGGTTCATTTTTAGAGTGACTTGTAAGACAAGTCTGCGGGCAGCATACTTTGCTTCATGTGTCTGCCAAGACCCACCTCCTGTTGACACACACCACGTGGGCCTGAAAAAAGAGAGTGCAGTGTGAGAGGGAAAGGGGATAAGGGTGATTTAAAAGACAAATTCAGCCCTGGATTGTTGCTGAGTTAACACAAGTTAGAAGTGTTAGGAAGGTGGCAAATATTAATACTTCAGCTGCTGTTTTTGTCATAGGATTCTGAAAGGTGGTAGCCACAACTTGCATGTGTGTATGTTTGTCAGTTTGATGTTAAACTGCTAAAGATAATCTCATAAATCTCCAAAGATAGTGATAGTGATAGGAAGGATTATAGGTTGTCAGGGAAAAGCGTGTTAGTGTTTCTCTTTCTTTGAGGAATAAACCAAATCCAAATGAATGAAGGCCTTATCACCTCAACCTTACTTTTTTAACATAAGCCGATTTGTCCTTTTGGCCACACGAGAAAGGCAGCTAACTAGTTACCAGGTGGATCTTGTCTTAAAATAATCTGCTATTATCTGTATTGCAGGCTTAAGACCCCACCTCTTTCCTCGCAGCCCCTGCCTAGCTGCAGTGACATTTGTTGACTCAATACTTTCAGGCTCAGCAGAGAAAAGGAGATTTGTTTTTACACAGACTGGGGGGAGGGGAAGACGCAGAGCGAGAGAAAGGAGAAGTCACTGTAGACTGCAGCACGGATCCAAACGGACCTTGTTCTCAACGTTAGCACTGAAGCACAAAGCTGTCACTCAAATAGACACCAGGCTGTCTGTAAAGCACATTATTCAGTTGCCAAACAATTCTCTAAGGCTCTCCAAATCTGTTCTGCTGGCACATGGTGGCCAGGCTTCATCTTATTAAGATATTATATGTTGCTTTTCCTTTAATTTAAGACAAACCTGTAGATTAAAACAAACAAGTGTTGCACTGTGACACTGCAACTCATCTTTCTCTTCCCTTCTCATGATCTGCCATCAAAACACCTCTAAGCTTGGTAGTAAAAACTCATACTGCCATAACTGAATGAGGTCTTCAAGCAGTCAGCGCTGCGGGACTTTCAGGGGTTGTTTGGACTGGACAGCTTCCTTCCATCTCCCTTTTCCTTCAGGCTGGTCCTATAAACAAGGAAATGCTCTCAGTCGTCAATAGGTGGTTAAATAATATTCAAGACTCATATCAATGTTTTACAACAAGTTTCTGCATTATGGAGTAATAGTGTCATGCATCACACTTGTACAGCTTCAATCACTATTTTAAAAAAATATAAGCAAGATAATGAAGTTGTGGGTGGTTGTTTGATGGTCCTGTCCTAAAATGTACGA
Source organism: Tylochromis polylepis (assembly GCA_015107715.1). Taxonomy (NCBI): domain Eukaryota; kingdom Metazoa; phylum Chordata; class Actinopteri; order Cichliformes; family Cichlidae; genus Tylochromis; species Tylochromis polylepis. Next base: position 3,096 of record VVHJ01002308.1, on the reverse strand, counting down.
TTTCTGTTTACTCTGAATGCACTGGTTGCCATTTTTGGCTCTCATAACAAACAAACCACTGTCCGCTATGTTCCCAGCAACTGAGCACAGACAGAAACAGTTAGCAACAAGCTGGTGAATACAGTAGATCATTTAACAGCCAAAGACCCAGATAGTTCCCCCACGAGCTATTGGACAGTGAACATTGGGCTTGTGTTTGCCAAGTGGCCAGAAACATGACTGCAAATGGATGATAATGTTGATCACTGATTGCTAGATTTGTGAGTAATTAAGTGTTTCCTAACAACATCACTGTATGAAGTCAAACGATGATGAAACGTGAATGCTGTTTTCAGCGCTCCAGCAGCGCAGTCATTGCTTTTTGCCATGTGTATTGCCAGCAGGCCAGCAGTCCAGCAGAAGAGCTCCTTGCTGAGCTCCTTCCCATTACAGCTACTGTAACTCGTAAAGCAGAGATTATCTCATTATTCCTCTCACCTTGCAGGATTTCAAAGGAATGGTGGCGTGTGCCATCACCTCTTCTGTAAACACAGAGCTGTGGCCCCATGCTGACACAGGGTCATCAAAATTCAGGCACACTTGTCACTTGACTGATTTCACACTCATGCAACATGCTGATGACCATTAGTGAGGGATTTAAATAGCTTTTCTTGCTGCCGCAGTAGCCTTGTTGCTTTATGTGCTACAAGCAACGAATCTAGGGCTTCTTGATTTACATGATTTACATGTAAACTTAGAAGACCTAAGTTCATTTAGGGGGCTTTAAGAGCACACATTCAAACATGAAGCTCTTTGCGGCATTAAATGAGTCATCTTCTTTTACTCATTTACATGCCACGTAAAATGTTTGCCCTGACCCAAGTCATCATTTTCAACGCCCTAAAGCTGCAAATCTGAAAATTCAGAGAAAATTATAAATTTGTACTATTGATCTTTGTAGATCAAACGGGGCCTCAGACACTAAAGACTAACCAAATCATTTGAAAGGTGATTCTTAAAGCTTTTCACATCTGTGAAACATTTAACTAGTTAGCATTGGCTACACTTTTTGAAATGTAAAATTGTGTAACAGAGTTTTAATGAGATCTGAATTAATGGGCTTGCGCATTTTTATCAATGAAGCCACATGAGGGCATGACCTCATTTGCCAAAGCTTTTTTTTTTGGTGTTAGTCATTTGTTGCTAATCAGGTGGAGGTTCAAGTCATTTGAAAGGACTTGTGGTGTAAGCATAGATTTATGGCTTTCCTTACATTAGTCTCAAAGTAGGAGAAAAGGGTGACCGTTTGAGGAATGAGTGAGAACTGCTAGGGATCATCGTGAGGCTGGGACAAGCAGCACCTCCCACAATCACCAGTGAAATTTTACACATCTCACCTGAGGCAATCTAAACACACAAGTCTTTATGTAGGGTAAAGGCTACACACAGACTGGGCCAATACACAAAATGACTGATCACAGGATTCCCCTCCCTAACAAGATGTCATCCCTCTGCCCCTCCTCCTGTAGTTATCTTAAAAGACTAGGGGGAGTCGTTACTGTGGTTCTCACATAGCCTAATTGTTTAAGTCCCAGCAGGGGTCTGGTGCACAGTGGTTTATAGAAAAAGAGGGGAGTATAAATGGAAAATAATTTTGTATCTTTACTTCTACAAGTCAACAATTTTTGAACTCTTTGTGTTGTTATACCCTATTTCACACTGCACATTTGAAACTGCTGCTTAACAGCACCTCTCTGTTAACCATATGCCGTGTGTGTGCGTGCACGTGCACGTGCACGCCATGCAAAGATTGACAGTGCACCTCCCTGGGCACAGCAGGGTTGGACGAGGCAAATCATGGTCTACTGCTGTTCCCGTGGAGACCAACTGCTTCTGAGAGAACTGGTTCTGGCATTCATGCTGCAGGTGCTTCCACCCACCTCTTACACCACAGCCAACTGAAGCCTCAGTAGGAATGGGCAGCTATTAAGACCTTTTTTTCCCCCTTAAACCAGCCCTGAAATGTAAGCATTTCACCCACCTTTTCAACCCTTAATCACAAAAACCTCTTACAATCTTATTTAATTGAAGGAGGGAGGGGAGGCAGCTCTCTTAGAATTTCCAGGTCACCCAGAAGAGGTTAAGTTGACTTGCTATTACATAGATGCTCTTGAAACATTCCCACTCATACTTTTTATTACTACAGACTGCTTAAATGCAGCACTGTTTGGTATGGAGCAGAGGATGACCCCTGCTGGTGAAGCGTGATGACCTGCAGTGCAGCTGATCCTTCACTTAAGATTTTGTAATTGAGTTAAAACAAACAAAACAAAGTCTCAGCTTCATTCATTTAGTTTCCTGTAAATGCATATTCAGATATTCCCACAGACATGACTGTGGTTTCCACAGAATTTCTGTCCATGTTGGACAAAAGCCTGTGTAGGTCCATGGATGCCTGTGTCTGCCTGAAATTTTTTTCCCTTAGTAACTGCACCAGAAAAACTACAGTCATGTCTGATGCATGTCTGATGGTGTTGAAATGGATGCAAGTTTGGTTCAATCTCCTGCCATATAAGCAGTGTTGGGCAAGTTACTTTGAAAAAGTAATTTGTTATAGTTACTAGTTACTTCTTCAAAAAAGTAACTGAGTTAGTAACTGAGTTACAATATTATAAAAGTAATTAATTACTTGGAAAAGTAACTATTGCGTTACTTTAAAAAAATGTTTAACCTCTGGGCTCCAGGGTATAATCGGCCGTTTTTGACTACTTTTGATTTGACCTCTACATTTCACCTTTAAAAACTATTTACCTCGCCTTGTTTGGTATCATTCTTTTCAGCACAACCTCACATGTCTGAATTTACTGTTATTTGTTCATTTTGACACACTGTATTTGATCTAGAATCAGACAAATAACATAAAATCCAAGAAGAAAAAAAGTTATGTTTTTTACTGTAACGACCACGAACATGTTTAACGAATCATTTTCATAACTTGAATGCAAATATAAATTGTACATTTTAAAAACCTATGCACAAGTTTTGCAAACAACAAAGTTAAATGCAGCTATTTACCTAAAAATGCAGCCAAGGCGTTTTTTTTAACCATTTCAAACT